>JAODUH010000021.1:320421-359070 GCA_027564835.1 Typhlichthys subterraneus | reverse complement strand
ATTCAAACTGCTCATTAAACACTTCTGGGAACTATTGTGCCATACGTTTTGCCTCTCCATGAACCATGTGACCGTTGACAAATTCGAACTTCCGTTGGCGTAACTCTGTTATTTCCATAGCTTTGGTCATATGTTATTGTAATCACACATTCACTTAAAATAATGACATCAACAGTCATCAGGGTTAACTTAATTCCTCTTATATTAACATAGCATTAGTCCCACAATAGCCTCGCTAGGCTACTCCTAGATTGAGTCCAAGTTTGAGTGTGTGAGAGAGTATTATTCAGCAACTGTTTCGTTGCTAGATTTAAATTAGCATAAAAATGTAGCCCACATAAATGTTGCATAATATTAGTTACATAATATGAAATACAAAAATAGCTATGCCAAATTGTCAAAGGCTTAAAGAAGATGTGTTTATCATAAAAAAAAAAAAGCAAAAACAATATTTAACTTGGTTTATTCAGAAAACATATTCAGAAAACAATCCCTGGGAATCTTCACAACCTTTCCAACTGCTTTAGTTTTTGTCCCTTGTGTATTTATTTCCCCACCCAATAAAAGTGTTACATGTGTTCCTTAAGATTTTTGCATCATTTAGGAGTTAAAAATTATTAATTCTTTTTTGTTCTTTTTTTTTTTTTTTTTTTTTGCAAGTACTAAAACAGACAAATCAGCAAGCTTATACAATAATACAGACACAATGTTTCTTGCATCTGTAGAGGAGATGTTAGAAGCACAGTTGCAAGAATGTTGGTTTAAATCAAAAACGCTAGTTTCGGATTAGTTTTGTTTAGATTAGTCATTGTTTCATGCCAGGATGCGACTGCTATGGTGTTGCAGGATACATCTTCCCCCACCCAGTGAGTGCCTACTCAGGAGTTCCTGCTTTGTGGACAGACCCAGGATGTTGCCATAGAACTAATGTTGCCATGACAATGTCTTTCTATACAGGATCTGACCTCCATGACCCTGTTAAGATTAATTGTGTACAGATGGGAAGGTCCACCCCTATCGCTCATGCACTGAGTCATTACCGCCTGCACATTTTATTGGATCGATGTGTGGATCTCCCAAAATAAGATAAATGACAAGCGTTTTCTATAAGCAATTAGTGATACAGTTGTATATCCCATTTGTATTGTATTACCTTTACCCTTATTTTATGTTGCACATTTAAGTCGGGGTCAATGCTGCGAGGGAAGAAACTATGTGATTGCCAGATTCGCTACCTTGCTGAATACAACCAATGGATGGAAGCTGTTCTTTGATATCATTCTTAAGATAAGATATCATTTTTTAAGAGGAGCCAGACGAGAGGTGGATATCATGTGGTGCCAGTTACTGCTGTTAACGATCTCAAATGCTTACTTAGATAGCCCTTTTCCCTAAATTAGTTTGTTATTCCTGATTATCCATGCTTTGTTTTCTATTATTGTCAACAATATACATTTGTTGAAGTCTATGTCCAATTAGATACTGTACTACATGTGTATAGTTCAGTCCATTTTCCATTGTTAATTAAAAAAAATCTAAGATATTCGGAAATTAAATTAAATGCAAATAAGCTTTTTATGTAGACTTCCCCCTGTAGATAATTTGTCTCAGGTCTGCAGGTCTCCACAGATCTGATTGCACTATTGACTAACATCTGTTGTATGAGAATATGTGTTTACCAATTTACACAATGGTTCATACCGATCTGACCCACAAATTATAACCTACATGGCCTGTGTGGTGTACAGGGAACACTAATAGCACAGCACTGCGCCACACACACACACGCGCACACGCACACACGCACACGTACGTGCACACACACACACACACACACACACACACAAACATATATATTGTGGTTTCCTGACAGAAAGATGTGACCTGGTTGGTCTGTAAGCAGGATGTGGCAAATGCACAGTGGCCTAGATAACCTGAGGGTATTTATCTTTAACTGTCTTTACCCATGGTTTTCATTTGTGTGCAGTATGCAGCCTACGTCTTTGGGGGTGGATTAGTTTTCTTTGTATAACAACAGTACATTAGGTATCTTGTCGCTAACGTTGGCTGTATTCTATGCCTTGTATCCTTGTATGTATTTTTTGGTAAAAATTCCATGACATGTTATTCTTCTAGGGAGATTTCCATTGCTCTGGTTGCTGTGCTGTATGTTTTCTTAATTGTTGTAGCTGGGGTTGAGTAGAGGAGAAAGAGAGCTCCCTTTCTTATTAAATAGAGAGGCAGTGGTGGGGAAAGCTTGCCACCTATTGGTGAAAGTGGCACATAGCATTTTCTCTTTTCACACAAATATATTTCTGTTTCTTCCTGTTGTTTTTCATCTTAGTTCTTTATGTTCTGTATGACTGCATAAATAATCTAAGCTTGCAAATTTAGTATATGTAATATAAATGTCAATGTCCTCTTTCTGTTTCAGATATGTATACATCTGTCAGGCCTGAGGCTGCAAAAGGTGTCCATTTCCGTGGTGCTGAGTGGTTCCTGAGGCCTGGGGCTCCATGGAGGGTCGTGCCGTCCCTTGACTGAGTGGGCTGCCTCACTGGACCAGCAGCCATGTCCGCCTGCAGCGCCTTCACAGAGCACGTGTGGAAACCGGGCGAGTGCAAGAACTGCTTCAAATCCAAGAGCCTGCACCACCTGGCCCAGAGCAGTGTGGGAAAGCCGTCGGCCGAGAAGAGGCCTCTGCCCCAACAACACCAACAAAACCAACAACATCAACAAAACCAACAACAACAACAGCAACAGCAACAACAACAACAACAACAGCAGCAGCAGAATCAATCGCCTGCGGGAGCCAAACCCAGCTCCAACCTCGCCGACAGCACACCGGCGGCTTGCAGTGTGTCGGGCCGCTCCGCACACCTCCGTCCACCGGTGGCTAAGAAGCCAACCATCGCTGTGAAGCCTACCATGATGCCTCCGTGCTCCTCAGCCGGTCTGGATTCAGAGGGGAACCTCCAACGACCACCTGACGCAGGGGAACAGGGAAAAACATCCGCCTTTACAGTCTGGAACCGCAACGGGCTAAACCACATGCGACCTGTCGGGTCTAACAACAATGCAGGGGAGGATGGTGTCGAGGAAATAGAGGGATATGGACAACTCAGCCCACCGCAAGCCCCAGTTAGTAATAACAACAACAGTGGACTGACGGATGTACTGAAAGGGTTAGCGGGGCTATGTCCAGGCCCTAGCCTCAGCCACCTGTCTGGCTCCAGGGACCTGTTTTTAGGGCGTATTAACACCTCGTATCGGCGATCCCTTGAACGAGGCGTTCTGGCCTCCAGCTGTTTAGCTATGGGCAGCGGCAGTGGAGGAACTTGCCAAAAGCGAGTTTCCCTGAGCGACAGCGCCGCGGTCATCAGCGCTGAGGGCGGTCGATTCTGCTACCCTGATTTTTCAGAATATGACGAGGATTATGATGATGAGGAGGAGGAGGAGGAGGAGGATGAAGAAGATGAGGATAGTGAAGAGGAGGAGGATGATGATGATGAAGAACGTGAGAGTTGGGATGAAAGTGATGAAGAGTTACTTGCCATGGAAATCCGTATGCGAGGCCAGCCACGGTTTGCTAATTTCCGCGCTGCCACGTTGTCGCCGGTGCCTTTTGCTGCGGGGAAAAAGTGGAATACCGTGCCTCTCCGCAACCGCTCACTGCAGAGAATTTGCGCTGTGGATTATGATGACAGCTATGATGAGATTCTGAATGGATACCCTTCCATGGACTCAAATGGAGCTCTGCTCCCTTACCGACCCATTGACATGCAAGGCAGCGGCTTCCTCTCCAATTCAGAATCAACTACATCCCCAGAATCCTCCTCATCACTGCCAGAGGACACTCATACAACCTCCAGCAGTGCGAGCAGTGCCCCCTGTGCTCTTAGGAATGGCCTACACTCACCCTTGTCTGTTATTAAGGCTCCCCTACTATGTACCTCGGCTTCCAAGAACGATTCTGTTCACAGAGCACTGAGTCCCCCTAAGGTGACCGAAACCCACAAGGCTGTCCTAGCCATCCGATTAGAGGAACAGGATGGTCGACAGGGAGCGCCAATGCCCAAAGCCCTTCCTGGACAACCAGTCACCATCAGCTTCAGTCCCACAGAGGAGCAAGCTAAACCATATCGTGTGGTCAATCTAGAGAAGTCCCTAATCTGCAAACCTTACACTGTAGTGGATGTATCGGCATCTATGGCACACAAAGAGGAGCAGATGCAAGATACTGCCCCTAAACCCAAAACCCCTTCGAAGGCTTCAAGCCCTTCTGTGTTCCATAGTACTCCTATAGGACATCCTCTATCCCCAGCGTCCCCCACCTGCACAACGTCTTCCACTTCCCACACGTCAGCTACATCTGCAGCGTTGTCAGGATATTCTCGGAAGAAAACCGGAAGCATCCGCTACCAAGAGGTGTGGACGTCAAGCACTAGCCCTCGCCAGAAGATCCCCAGAGTAGATCTCGGGGTTAGTAGTCCTCCTGGGCCCACCATTCCTCCTCGACACTGTAGTCACAAGTCTGCTCCCACCTCCCCCACTTCCGGGCTGTCTTTCTCCCGGACTGTACCTGTGAAGTCCCCTAACTTGTCAGAAATTAAGTTTAACAGCTTTAACAATGCCGGCATGCCTCCTTTTCCCATTATTATTCGTGATGAGCCCGCCTATGCCCGCAGCTCTAAGAATGCTGTTAAGGTACCTATTGTCATCAACCCTTGCGCTTATGATAATTTAGCTGTGTACAAGAGCTTTCTGGGACTTGGTGGTGAGCTGCCACAGCCAAACCTGACTGGGAGTAGAGTGACCAGCCATACATATGAAGAAATTGGCTCATCGGAGAGTGTCCTTTGTTCTTCAACAGAGAGAATTGTCTCTGGTAAAGGAACATTAGACAGAATTTCTTTTGAAGAGGCAAAAGCACCTGAAACAGACAAAACATCTGCAAATCTCCAATGTAGAACCACTGTAGACTCAGGCACCTTGACGAGCACCGCGGGTGGTGCCGTCTCTCCCACTGCACCAACAAATGCTCCGACTGCTCTAACTGCAAACCTTCCCAGAAGAATCCTAACAGTCTCCAGCAAGAAAAGTGGGGATAGTGCTTCAAGTAAAGAGGGTAACACAGACTTATCGTCCTCTATTGGGACAGGCTCAACCTTTCGAGAAGAGGCCAGTGCAGTGCTTTCCCAGATTGTGGCCTCCATCCAACCTCCTCAGTCACCCCCTGAATCCCCCTCGACGGAGTCCAAAGAGGAGCTGTATGCCATCCCACCAGACGCCATCAGGGAGACCCTCAACCGGCCAAAGTCTCTCTTCTCCAGTACAGATGGCTGTCTTCCCAAACCAAAGAAAGACACGCCCTTAAAGCTGTTGCCCAAATCTCAGAGTGCCTCCGCTGCCATCCCGCTCCCCAGCCCCAAGTCGGAGTCCAGCGCCCCCTTCCCCCCTCCCAGGTCCACGTCTTCACCGTACCACGCGTCCAACATCCTCCAGAGACACTTTGGCAACTGGACCAAGTCGTCCGCCGCCAGCTCTCCCACACGGCCCAGTGATGGCGAAGCCAGTCCCGGGGGAGCGGAGAGTCGACGTACAGGGCCAGAGAGCACCAAGCCCAAACGATGGATCTCCTTCAAAAGCTTCTTCCGCCGGCGGAAGGATGACGATGAGCAGAAGGAGAAGATGGAGCGAGAGAAAGGCAAGCTGGTGGGGTTGGATGGGACGGTAATCCACATGCTTCCGCCACCGCCCCTCCAGCGACAACATTGGTTTACTGAGGCCAAGCCTGAGGATCCCAACCAGAAGCCAACTATTATCTTCACCTACAAGCCAGATGGCACCGGCACCCCTGGTGATTGTGAGGGAGAGCTGCGTATAGAGGAGTGCAGGGAAACTGCTCTGCTGACGCCAGACGAAAGCAAAGAGCCCGGGGTGCTTAGCACGGGGCAAACAACATCCCCACACACCACTGGATTTGACCTCGTCAGCAATGCCATCAGGTAATAAACCAAGCGTTAATATACAGTAGTTTAGAGTTACATTGATACCCCTCCTTCATGCTAAACAGAACACACACACACACACACACTATAACACATACACATACAAGCTGATCAATGTTTCCGTATTCTACAGCAACCTTATTATGAATATTGTTAGTGTATCGTATTGTGTATGTGTTTCTGTGCAGTATGTTTGTTTTCTTAGATTGGATTTTCTGTGTTAGTCGTTATGAGTGATGTCCATTTTACCATATCAATTTATTATACAGTGTTATTTGTCACGCCAAGAGGGAAATTAGGTTAGTTAATCATCTGGGACATGTATGCAGAAAAAGATAAAGCCTTCATATTTGACAGATCTCAAGATTGATTCCTGTCTGAAAGCATACAATACACTATATATTTTATAGTCAAATCTAAATGTTATTTGTCAAATTCACACAATGCAGCTGGTAGCAATGCTTCACGTTAAGGTAATACATAGTCTTCAAACTTCAAACTGATTAAAGAGCATGAAATTCACTTCGTGAATATGGTCTGTCCATGGTCCATTGGGAAGTGTTAAGAGTTGTTTCCTCAAAGACCTCTTATTTATTTTGAAACTATTGGACAGGGTTTACCCAATCATCGTTGCTACAACTGTTTTCATTGCCTCATCTAGCTCTACCACCATTTTGAAACAAGCTTGACTTCAACATCATCTCACTAATCCATGCTGATTGGACCGCCAGCAGGGTGGCTGTGAAAACACTCATGCGAACATAGTTTACAGACTATAATCTCAATTAGAGAAATTGAGCTGAGAGCAATAGTCGGTCATAGCAGGCTATGAAAGAACTGTGTGAACAGTGTCTAAACGTGCCTCCAGTGGGTATGCTATGAACGGTTTGTAGAGGAGTGTTAACCATGTCATTGTGTCTTTTTTATATAGCTTCTATCAAAGATTGGGTAGCTGAATATTATAAAGCCCACAAGAAACTGTTCTGTTTTAACTTCAAATCTAGTCAACTTTATGAAACATGACTGTCACTTTGGTATCTTCCATGGAAATACATAGTATGGTAATATAATAAATAATGTTATACAGTAACATACATACAGTATATGTCTGCTGCCAGTACCGCTGTGCACATCTGATGAGACGCTTAGCTAGCAGCGATCATGTTCCCATCACCCACATGTTAGTCTCTCACTTCCCTGCTAGTGCTCTCGTCAATTGATGCTGCTTGACCTTTGCAGGGGGCTGTGCCAAAGCAGCTGTCCTTTCAGACCGATCCCTCATAACGAATTTCAGACATGTTTGATCAGATCAGTACAATCTAGTCGCTTAGACAGCGCGCACGGCTGGAGCCTCTGCAAAGGGCTGCACACGCTAATGGAATCCATTAAGTGCACAGCAGGTAACCTTGCTACTAGGGAGGGAGATCGGTTGCCAGTGGGTCAGCCCACTTGGGTTGTGTCATGCTCTCCTTTGTCCATGTCTGATTGGATTTCATCCAGAGGCAATAGGGAATGGAAAGCTATATTGTACAGGGGGCTCTGTGCCTAGCTCTGCTTTGCACTGAACAGTGTTTACTTTTGATTAAACATGCACAGCTTGTCATCCAAGTTCAGTGGCTGTTCATCCGTTTTCAGTTTGTCACGGTATAACGGATCTCTGTTCCACCTCATTTTATTTGAGATTATTGCGCTGTACCATCTGGTGCAATACTGGCCCTAAAACACTGTACATTCAGACCATGTTTGTTTACTCTCAGGTAATGTATGTTGCATGTGGCCCAGTAACCTTCATGTGTCCTTCGCCCAAGAACTGTGCTGTCGCTCCTGTGTGCATCTTGTATGATTTGTTTTGAGGATTTAGTGTGCGAGTAATGAATGTTCCTGTACATTTTTTTATTTTCTTTTGTCATTCAAAACCCTGTCTTTCTTCAGGATAATTGGTCAAATTATGAATTAATGGGGGAATCCAAATTAATACCACAGGGATTATAATTACATGCATGCTTTGACTGAGGATAACCGTATTTTGCTAACATTTAATCAATACAAAAATTTGGATAATTTTGCGAGAGATTATGTACTTTACCCAGAATCCAATTTTAGAAACATTAATGACATTTCTAACCGAGGACTACCTCCTCAGACTGTGCTTAAGTTTGCAACTTGCAAGTATGTTCGCTGCGAACTCAAAGCAAAAGGCATAACAATAATAATGTTGTGTGATTGTGTTGTTTAAATAACCGGACTAATTGTGTTAAACCATGCCCCAGCCATATCTCACCTCTCCGTGTAATTGAATATTAAATCATCTGACTCATCTTGACTGACTTGAATAATCACGTGGAAAAAATAATTTCCCATGTGAGCAACATTGCCTCTATTGAGCATGCTCTATGTTTTGAATACTAATCTACATCTACTCAAATGCAAAGGGCTAGATACTGTGCGGGGGGGGGCATGTTGTTTTCTGAATGATAGGGTCTTGGAACATAACCTGACATGCCAGATATATTCTGGATGGATGTTGTTAGATACATCCATCTGGGGAGCCTTCCATTGAAACAGTTTTTAAATGGCAGGCGTTTTCACAAATATACTTGGCAGGTGTTTGGACGAACCTGTGAACCAGCTGTTGTTAAATCCTCCCTTGCAGAAGAAACGTCTGGAGAAGAGTGAAAACATAGGCCTATTTTATCAAGAAAAGCCTTTCGTGTTTTTCTTTTCTCTTCTAATGAATTCTATTAAAACTGCTGTATTGCCGCTTCTACGTTAAATTCTGTAGGGCCTGCCATTGATGTTTTCAAATTGTTTTCATGTCGCCTTCATCACACCGACCTAAATTATGCCATAACATGTCTCGATTGTATATTTATTATTTATCTACAACCAGGAGCTAATACTTGCGCTGAGATTGCATGCCCATAGCTAAAAATAAACCGGTGGTGGAAACTCTGTAGCCCTGCCGTAACAGTCAATGACCAAAGTCTTCATCGTACGACGCCAAAGGCTTTGGAACACTTGAAAAATTGACGAGAAAGGCCAGTGACCAAGCTGCAATTTTTGATGAGTTGGGAATGAGAACGTGTTGTTTATTTACAAACGGTGAACAGCACAAATTATATTATTATCATTTAGATAGTCTATCTATGTAAGATGCACTCCAAACTACGCTTTTCTTCAGCGGGCGGAATAGCTAAAAGAAATTGATCTGATGATCTAAGAGGCCTCGAAGTCTGTTACACTGTAAAGAGATTTGAAATGTACAATGGAGCCAAACCATGTAGTGCCTTATAAACAAGCAGCAGCATCTTAAAATACATTCTATATTTGACTGGTAACCAATGAAGAAAGGCCAATATCGGGCGAAATATGGTCCCTCTTCTTGGTACCAGTCAACAGCCTAGCAGCTGCATTCTGGACGAGTTGCAGACGCGCTAAGGATGACTGGCATATTCCAGTATATAGTATTATCTTAATATCGCTGACTCCACTTTTAATACTCCTTCCTACACTTCATTCTATTTATTTCTATGTATTTCTTATTTCTTTACTTGTCTTCATCTGCTTTTCTAACAGTCCACCCTGGCATTATGTCTTCTGTGTTTCTCCCCTCTCCCTTCTCCAACCATATTTTGTCAATGTTCTGCATCCATATACAGTGCTTTATCTTGTGTCTGTTATTGAGCAGAGCACATTTCACTCTTCCACTGTCAAGAGACTGTCAACATTTAGTCTCTTCACTGGCTGGTCTGGTCTGCTCCAGTACTTTGTCCACACTTTGTTTCTCTTCTACAGGATGTGTTCTGTTCCCTCAATTTATATCAGCTCTCTCTGCGATGTCTGCGGCCATGTTTAATTATTAAGTAAAGCAATGCTGAGTATTATTTTACCAGTAATCCGTACTGACTTCTAGAAAGTGTTAAAATATTTTGATTCAAGACCTCTACTGAATTGTAAAGTTCTTATACTGTAAATGTAGTTTACTTCTGATCTGATCTTCTTATTATGACAGCATAGTAAATGACAAAGCAGTAGCCTATGCCTTACCGGTTTTATATGTTTATGATATTGGCTGCTGTTGACAGTTGTTGTAAATCAGTAACAGTACAATAGCACCATGCTGTAATAGAAGTTCTGAAGAGCAAAATGTGGTTATTACAAATTAAACATTTACAGAGTTCCAGTGTAACAGAATTGTTAAAGTATACAGTATTTAATTTAATTTTAGTTTATTTATTATTTCCTTGTGACGTGACATAATCTAATTACCCAACAACCCCACACCCCCTCCACTCCCCATGTTATGTTCAATGTCATTATCTCCACCTCAGACAAGTCTGTTTTTTGATATAATGTGAAAGGGATTATGCATACTGTGTTGTCTCCTCAGCATGTTAGTGCCTGAGCAAAAATGATGAAGACAGGGGTTTGGGTTTTGTTCAACAAATCTGTCAGCTGTTCCCAGAGTGGTTCTAATCAAAGGCTTTGTGAAAAATGACTTGTTCTGATATAGTCCACTGTATTATGTATGGCAGAATAATGATTCATAGTTTGCACTTCTATAGATTGCTAAACATTTATTAAAAACTATCAATATATTTAAAAACACAAACTATATTATAATAACCAAATATGTTATATTTTATGTAGTCGGTTTGTAGTGGAAATTATATGTTTTATATATCACATCCCAGCCTAGTTCGGTCAGTGTAAACATCCTGTTCCAGTCATAATGGATCATGCAGGTTGATTAGCAGTGCAAGGGTTAATTCCTGCTTTGACTGTTTCCCTCCTCTGCTTATAACGCTGATATTGGCTAACAGTGGGCGTGTTTCTCAGCAAGCACACATCACCATAGACAGGTGAGAACACTCGCACAGAGGCGCTTGCAAGAAAAGAATCATCTCTACACATACCTCCGGCTGAACTATCTTGCCTTGTCGAGAATGTGAAAGTACCTGTAGCTTGTACTCAAGTATTTAAGACATGGGTAGCTGCATGAGCCAGTACAGTGGGTAAGCTTGAATTTAAAGCCTCTCCTTTAACCTGTCCTAGTTAAAAAAATGACTCTGACCGTCCGGGCCTTGCTGAGGTGATGTTGACTTAATAGGGAGGAGAGATTGTCGAGATTGTACGGTACCTATTTACTTGATCTGAGAAATGGTGAAATGCAGTATGTGGAGCAGCTTCAAAGAGTCTGAACAAGTTAGGTCCTGACATTGAGACATGTAGCAGCCATAAAGGTATTTGTTTCAAGGGCTTCTCAAGGTGCGTAGCCATACGCACTACATTTTTAAGATATTCCTTGCAAGACATTGCAGTTTCCTTTCATTCAATGCACTGCATTGAAGGCTCATTCATACAAATGCAAATTTTTGGTTGTTTGGTCATTCTGTTTTTCTGTTAATACTAACTTTCCACAACTGTCAGGATGGTAGTATTGTGTGCAGTAAGTGGCCATTTGTTGATTATTGACTAGGCAGTTTATTGCCCAAAAGGAAATATAAACATGGATGATTGATATGTTTGTGTGGCTTGTAGAGGCTTACAGCAGTATGCTTCTTGTAGTAAAATTCTCTGTTAAACTATCCATACAGTAAATATTGCTAATCATATGAAATATATGTATTTAGCATTGTGAGTTTACAGGAAGTCCAGCTGCAAGTTTACACAAATCACTTGTCATTAATAAAGACTATAATAACCTACTAATAACCCGGCACACGTGGCACGAATAAAGAAAATGAAGGGGGTAGAAATCACCATAAGGCTATATGTTGCAATCCAGTTTTCATGCAAATGCAGAAACATTTTATAGGGTACGGCTCTTAGATGAAAGAGTTTTATTAATAACTGGCTCATGTATTTATTATATCTGTGGTGGGTTTTTGTACTTGACTTGTCTTGCAATGCTGGTGACAAGGTTTAGCTTTTGTTAGATGTATTACGTTATTCTGGATAGTGGAGTGTAATTAATCCCCAAAAGAAAGCTGTGTGACAGGTCTCAAATGACATCTTAAAGACCGTTCAGTATAGTCTTTATTATGGGGGGTCTTTGCCTCAGAATTCACTCTGTATTGAAACAGTGAGTGACTAATATTCTGAAGTGCACTTTTGTACACGCAGCATTTGACATGACACAACTTTAATTACTCAAGTTCCACAGCTACCTCTTTTATTCTCCCTCTCAGAGAAGTCAACAAAAATTGTAGCTGGCATTTTTGTGATATGATCTCAGCTTTGCCTTATTTGACCTTCCTAGGGGCAGTCTATGTCTAGTTAGATTCAAGACACGTCAGGCTTCAAAAGATCCCTACCTCAGGCCATACTGACACAAATTCACCCCTTGTGTAAGCAGTGGTGTTGTGTGGAGACATTGAAGGAAACAAACAATTTGATTTGATAGTTTGATAGTACCACATTCACATACTATCACTATCACATAGAGAGGGTTGCTCAGGTGAAAACACAACACCAAAGCAGCTTATTGTAGTTATTGTTCAAAATAAAACATTTGAGAGCATTTAATCAGAGGATTTTGACAGTGCTACATGTTAAACATGAACTACATGGGGGAACAAAATATTTAAAGTTATAGTCAACTATTGTAAGCTAATTATCTTACAATTAAAAGCTAATTAGTTTTTGTCATATTCACCAAATATCTCGTCGCATTACGCTAGTGTGACTTTCTATGTTGCATCTGAATGACGAAGCTAATTTCTCCTCCTCCCTGTGTGGTCGCGTGTAGCCAGGTGCCAGGCAGCGCCAGCGATGCCAGGGAGCGAGAGATGCCTGGTGCTGCTGTCGCCGCCATCGCCGCCTCTCTCTCCATGCCTGCCAACCCCAACCTGCCCTCCCCCGCCGTCCCCCGTCGAGGCCCCCGGGGAGGCAGGGAGACGGGGGCATGCGCCGTGGGCCTGGCCGTCACCCCGGCCTCGCCCAGCGAGGGCAGCGTCAGCCTCTGGGACCCGGAGGAGGACGGAACGCACTCCCAGCACTCCCAGCACTCCTACTCGCCTGCTTCCAGTTCCTGTAGCGCCACCTACAGCAACCTGGGTAGGACTACCTTTTATTTGCAGTTATAAATTACGTTTATTAATGTAGCCGTTTAAAAGTCTGTCTTAAAGGGCTGCACAGGTCCACATTTGACATGAAACAAACAACACCCCCTTAGCAACGCTCCTCCACCCGGGGCAACTAACTTCCATTAAAAAAAAAACACATGGATAAAAAAAAGTGTGAGAAAGTTGGGAAGGGACCACAGAATCCATAGAATCCACCCTTCCAAGACGGTTAGGGTGTAATAGGTGCTGAGAGGGAAACAACCATTTTCATGTATCCATATATTGAATTATATGTATCACTGTGTCCAGGCAAAACTAAAATGAATACATTGTATGAATTAAGTTGTGTAATGGTCAGTTAAATGTAATATTTATAGATGCCACGTGATGATGTAATCTGTGAAGTCCCGTGAGATTAAAATGTCTTCTTCAATGGAGTGTTACAAAGTTTAAACATGTATAAAATGGAGCATATTAGAAAACGTAGCAACATATACTTAAAGGTATAGTGACCAAT
Source organism: Typhlichthys subterraneus (assembly GCA_027564835.1). Classification (NCBI taxonomy): domain Eukaryota; kingdom Metazoa; phylum Chordata; class Actinopteri; order Percopsiformes; family Amblyopsidae; genus Typhlichthys; species Typhlichthys subterraneus. Next base: position 345,475 of record JAODUH010000021.1, on the reverse strand, counting down.
TGCAAGCTAAATGTAAGCTAATACACTTTTTATCAAATTCTACAAATATCTCCTCACTTTTCGCTATCTTACCGTTCTTTGTGCGTGTTGAAAAAAGAAGGCAATACTCATACATATCCCTGGCTCTGTAAATAGTAACATGAACAAGGTGGCAAACCTCGCTCGTATCAACAAAGCCGTAGCACTACTCTCTGCTTCACACTGCATTTCAGTGTGAAGCAGGGAACCAGGGAACCAGGGAACCAGGGAACGATACTGTTTTGATTTGAACTCGAAGTTAGCAAGAATGACTGACCATACATTACTCATTATTGCCAAGGCTCATGCCCTGCATTGGTAATAAAGGAATGCTGTTGGTTGTTGATAGTGTGGTATTGGCCTTATTTTCAAGGAATTGATCATCAAAACGACTAGAGATTAATTCAGGACTAAAAGCTGTCAGACCGACTGGCTGTAACTATTTGCAGTGCTCCTAAAGTGTATCTCTCTAGGCTCTCTCATAGGTGACTTTAATTTACAGACAATTTGAGTCCAATGAAGTTCATCAGATGGCTATAATCTGTAGTCAATTTTGGGTGTACTTCAATAATGAATGACCGCTGTTTGGATTTATTGCATGTAGGCATCAGGTGGTTTGAAAGGTCAGTAGCACAGAAAGTGCATTGAAGAGTACACAGATGTCCATTATAACCTGAAACCTCACTTTGGCTTTCCATCTAATATTGCTATTAAGAGCTCTCAAGTCATTGAAAGACTATTGCATCGATTGTGCTTCTGTGTGCAGGCTTCACTTGATTTGTCAAAGGTGAATATGTGTCTCAGCACACCCCCTTGAGAAAGTGTGATTTATTCCCTGTCAAAACTGTCTGGACTGCAAAATCTCAATTCTTTTCAACCACAGCCGGCAGCTGTGAATGGAAACATCTTTTTTTTCTGATATTGGCTGGTCATGCCTGGCCTAGCAGAGATTCACAATCAGCTTCAAGGGTGATGGACCAACTGCTTGTATCGTGCTTACCGTTGATATTTGTGGAGTTGCCCCTTGGGTCTATTGGCGTGTGATCAAATCCCATCGGGGCCACACAGAATTGGATTTTGAAGCCCAATTGAAGTCACAATGGATCACTAACTCTTCAACGTTACCAAGAGATCAGGTCCTATTAATCTCCCTTTAGTTTCTCTCTCTCTCTCTATCTATCTCTCTCTCTCTCTCTCTCTCTGTCTCTCTCTCTCTCTAGTCTTATTTGCATATTACTATATACTATATACAAGGTTATGCAATAGAATATTTGTGTAAATCTTGTTGGAAAAGAATGGTCTCTTCTCACTCCAGTTCCAGCGTGTTTGTTTGTGGAGTATAAGTAGGAGGAAACAATGTGTCCAAGTTTAACAAAATCAGCTTTCATATAATAATGGTAGATCAAAATTACAATCCATAGCGCTATGGACCGCTTCTTTCCCTGACCGATAACAATATATCAGCAGTTCACGAAGTCTGGCTCCTGCCTCTCCCTTGGCCCACTGATAATATTCTAGACAGTTTTGCCAATCTGATCTTGATTGAGTGTCATTGGACCTCTCTCCCAATCCTCGAAGCCCACGCCGTTTCTCTCCTCCCGCTGGGCGTCTTTGCTGGGGGAGATATCTGTGAACGCACCCTTCACGCCCCCACATCATGCCTGACTTTTGTTTACTGGTCTAGCTGTTTCTATCTCCCTTTCCCTGCTCCCTGCTGACTCAGCATTTTGTTACACACAAGACAGTCTAGTTCCTACAATAGTGTGACACACAAATAAGCTCCTGTGAGCATATCTAAACTGTTAAACATAATATTTTAGTCCCTGGGTGCTGATGACCTCTCATGCCTGCCTGGTAACTAAGGTGTTGTCAGGCAGAGCCGACGTCACCGAGACCAGACGTGCCACACATTTGGCCCTGAGAGATAGCCGGCTTCACTAGTTGCTCCTGTCCTGCTCAAACTCTCAGTACTTGGTGTTCTGTTCCTGTCTGCTTACTTTTAAGCAATAACAAAGCACACTCTCAAACACAGCCCTTTTAGGATCTAACATAGCTAAAATAGAATATCTAAAATGTTAAGCACAATTTTCTACAATCTGAAAAGTAGTTATGTCTTAAAAGATCTCAAATTTGTTTTGGCTGCTAAAGGGAAACTGAAGGTAACAAGGTATACATTTAACAGGCCACAGACATTGATATACTGTAGCTGTTCCTATTAATACTAACGATTATACACAAAATAGAAGTTTAGACACACACAGAGAAAATGTCTGTCTCAATCAACAGATTGAGACAGACATTGAAATTTCTTCCCACTTTTTTACAGTAATATGCCCATAGCTGCTCCAGCCATACTGTAGCCTATATATATTGTTCTGTTATTTAAATCCATCTCTCTATCTCTCTCTCTCTCTCTCTCTCTCTCTCTCTCTCTCTCTCTCTCTCTCTCTCTCGCTCTCTCTGTTTGTGTGATGTGACCAGTAGAACTGTCTCTGGTCTAGCAATGTGCACATTAAGCCCAATACCGCCAGCTGAAGGCACGGAAGAGATACAGCTATTAGGCACTCTTACTGTAGGCAGAGGTATTTTAATGTACTGTAGGCGGGTTTCTGTATTTCTCTATGCAAATCTGTTCCATTGTCTGCAGGTGTAATCAAGCTATCTATTTGGTAGCCAGAGAGGGCTTAATGTATGCTTTTCATTAGTATTTCAATTGGGTGTAACATGGCATTCGCACATTGAATTTAAGATCACAATGATTTTTGCACAGATTTGAGTGTGAAAATGCTTCTTTATAAAGTTCCAGCATCTCAGCCAAGTCCATTTTTTTGCTTCCAATGTTCGTGAGTATCAGTCCCAAATATCCGCTATCGGTTGGGCTGTATAATTTATTATCCTTCTCATATTCTCCCTCACTCAAATTTTCACTTTTATTTTAGTCATCTCAAGCGCAATCACAGCCTAAACTTCTCTCTCACTCTCTCACTCTCTCTCTCTCTCCATATCTCTCTCTCTCTCTTTCCCTTACTCGCTCGCTCTCTCTCAAAACACTCACTTCTTAATCAGAGCATCAGGCAGGAGTCGGCAGAGTTCTGCTGCTTTGCTTAGACCTCTTAGTGCTCTAGCAGCGCTGGGGGGCTCTCCACCTGTGTAGGGTATTGTCAGGCAGGGCCAGAGTGACCATGCCTGACGTCTCCACTTGCCTGTAAAACGTGAATTAATCTAGAGGCGCTCAGGTAGGCTTGTTTACCTTTGATGTCTGTCTCTCTCTCTCTCTCTCTGTCTGTCTGTGTGTCTCTCTCTCCTCATCGCGCTCGCTCACTTTATTCACTCTTATTTTTTCTTTCTTCTCACTTTCTCCGTCGCCTCCCCCGCTTCTCTCAGCGCCTCCAGCGCCCTGCTTGTGTGTTGTCGTGCTGCAGACACCCTCCCTCTGCCTTTCCTGTAGGGGTGTTGCAGGCTGGCTGTCTTTACTGCAGCAGGATATGTGAATAATAATCACTCTCACTGCCTTTTCCATGCAATGTTTTAGTCACTGTAACCAATATAGTGGAGTGAAGTTTGGGTAGAAAACGCTTTCAGTAGCAGATATGTTGGGAGCTTTTAAGTTTTCCTGCATTTGTTCTAAGTAATTTAGACACGCGCACAATTCATGTTTGTGTTTCATCAGACAGACATATTGTAGTATAGTGAGGATATGGTTGTTTTTCTAATGCATCATAATGTGTCACAGTAGGCTTGTACTAGATCTACCATCTCAATGTGAGTACTTGTATGATGATTAATAACGGTTAAATACTGTCTGGTTAAAGACAACCATTCTGAATTGTGAAATTATGTCTCATTACTGTACCTTGTGCTATTTTGCAAATACAAACTTGTGCAGTTTAATGGTGACTGTTGTGGTGACGGTTCTCAAACAATTCCTAGAAAGAGAACGGTAAGGTTTTCAGCAGTGTAATCTTCCCATCAGGAAAGGAGATCTTGTGAAAAATGTATTATATAAAAAGTCAGTGAAATTCCAGAGAGAGGATTATTTAAATCAGTGCTTATTTTATTTAGGTCGTTACTTCATGAGTTGTTTAAAGTTAACGTCAGTATCAGGCATTTAAAAGCCTACAAAATGGTCTTACAGTAGCCATATAGTATACTATGTGTACACTTTGACTATTAGAGGGATCATGAATGTCATAAAACTACTAAGGCTCCATATATGCATCATACCTTTGACTCAGTAGCATGTTATGTTACCGTAGAGACACTAGACATTAAATGAAACACCAGACCTAATGTATTTATTGTGAGCCAGCGAGTCTGTTATGCAATAGGATAAGTCCGAACCACCTCATACAGTAACTGGACTAAGACTTTCGGTACACGGATTACCACACAGACGTGCATGGTCCAGGGAGGATTACTAAGACTCATTTACTTCATCCTAACTGCTCTTTCCTAAGGCTCTTATTAAGGATGATGGCAACATGGCTGACACGTGACTGCAGAGATGCGTTCATTAAGTAACAGAATAATATTAACCAGCCACTAGTTCCACCTTAGGGAAATAAAAACTAATTTAGCTAAATATGCTTCCTTCAAAGACATCATCTTACCAGCAGCTTCTTATTACAATCGGGTGTCAAACTGGGGAATTCCTTCGCTAGTCTGTGCAGTGAAGTTGCACCTTCCTAACCTTTTGGTTTGAATGGCAGACTGAGTCAGACGATGCGTTCAAATGGGGACATGTTTACCATGTTCATGAGAAGAGTCCATATGAACTATAGTCATATGGACTGTGACTAGTCCATATGGTATCTTGTGGTATTCACGCACAACGTCGTCAAGTGGAACTTTTCTGAAAGCTTTGAGTTCACGAGTTCCCATGTCGTGATAACGAGTTCCATTTGAACGCAGCAAGAGAGTGAGATGGTAGGAAGGACAACTGGCAAGCTTAGCTTGAAATGTCTGTAGCGGCACCCGGTCTTGTGTTATTATCTCCACTTTAGCCACTCCAGGCTCATGAGAGGCAGTGTGAGAGCAACAAAGCATCTCTCCTCTGCTGTATAAACAGCTGGAGGTGAATGAGAGGTCACATGTTTTCCGCTGCTATTGTCGTCTGACCAAGTATTTATCTCACTGTAAAATGTTTCTATATATTAGTTGTGTGGAAATGTAGCAATAATCATACGTCCATTGTTTTGGATTGAGTCAGCTTGTACTTTTAGTTGCATAGTTTGAGATGGACACACCTAAATCACCTAGACTACTGAACACGCTGTGATACCAGAGAGAATGGAGTGGACCAATGTTTTGGAAAGCAGGAGGGGACTTTTCAAACTTTTTCAGAAAACTAGATCGGCCCAGAAATCCATGCAAGTTAATTGGGACGTCCACGGATTGCACAAAATCATTGCCCATTTCATCTCTCTGGGAAGGAGGGGGGTAGTATTGGAGTATATTACATGAATACCCAAGTACCTTTGATCAATCTGAAGCCACACCGCTATTAAAGATATTTCTGGCCATATTCGGTAACGGTATTTCTCCAACAAAAATGCATTGCATTGCGCTGAAGATCTTTGTATAGTATTCTGATATCTTTGGTGGTACTGCTCTTCCCCCTGCAGGTCAGTCCAGAGCCAACATGATCCCACTGAAGCAGCCTCGGCACATCAAAGCCTCCAACGACATGCTGGCCTCCATTGACCTGGACGGCTTCATGGAGCAGCCCAACCCCAAGGGCACGCCCCCGCCCCTGCCCAAGAAGGTACCCCGGTCCAGCACAGAGCCCATCCTGACAGGAAAGGAGCCCGTCCTCCAGGGACCCTGCCTGAGGCCCCGGGCAGAGGCCAAGCCCGGCGGCACCAACCTCAGCGTGGCCAACCCCATCTACGACCTGGACTCCACCTGGGAGACGGCCAGCCAGAGCTCCTCGCTCAGCTCGGAGCCCCACCGGGCCCTCGACCAGGAGAGCGGAGACTCCCTAGAGAGGCTGACTGCCCCCGGCACGGCCACCACCACCGCCACCACCACTACTGCCACCACCGAAGGCAGGGGCCGGCCCGTTAACAGCCTGACCTCCCTGGTGTCCCAGCCTACCTCCGTACCCGGGGGCACTGCCGGGAAAGAGTGGAGGGGCTGCATGAGCACAGAGTCCCTGGCCGCCAGGACTCTGACTGCATGCAGAGGCACCCCATCCTCCTCCACCACCACCGTCAGTGGAGGTGGTGGGGGAGGAGGAGGAGGAGGGGCAGGGGCCTCCAAGCCCCAGAGGCCCGTGTTGTACCGGGGCATGGACAGCTGGGAGGAGGTGGTGGGCAGGATCCGGGGCCTGCACACGGACACACTGCGGAAGCTGTCTGCCAAGTGTGAGGACCGCTTCATGGCGGGCCAGAAGGACCACCTGCGTTTCGGCACCGAGAGCTGGTCCCACTTCAGGCTCACCACGGGCAAGCCGTGCTGCGAGGCCGGCGACGCCGTCTACTACACGGCGTCCTACGCCAAGGACCCGCTGGTCAACTATGCTATCAAGGTGAGGCTCAAATTGCCTTTTAAAGGCAGGGTCAGTCATTATCCAAAACGCTTGCTAACTTCGAGCTCAACTCAAAACAGTCTCCCTCAGAAGCTCCGCCCCACACATTGAAACACGTTGTGAAGCCAAGCGGCATTGTTTTTATTATTATAATTTTTCAGCACACACAGAGAATGGTAAGATAGTGAAATGTGAGGAAACATTTTGTGAATGATAGTGTTATTAGCTTACAATTAGCTTACAATAGCTGACTATACCTTTTTAAATAAGATTTTTCAAACCATTACCAAACATTCCCACTGTTTTAGATGTTTCCCTGCTCCAACACGCCTGATTCAAATTAATGGGTCGTATTCCATTTCTGTAGAAGCCTGATAACAACCCATTTTAGTGGCGTGTTCTGCCGGAATCCAAGGGAAGCTAAGCTTCCTTGTTTTTTCAGACTCTATTTGCATTTGTATCATAACATTTTGTTATGATAAAAATGCAACTACAGTTTTGATAATTCTGTGCTGTTTCATCGGAGGAACAGCACAGAATTAGTGTGATCTCTCTTCTTCATTTTCCATTATAGCCTACAGTATATCCTAGAGTTAGTGAAACAGTTCCCCTCAAAATGTATGGTGAATGTTTGGTGAAACACGATATTGCACTCCTACTGAAGTCAATTGTAGAGGAGTCTAAGCCGAATTTTCATCCCTTGGTTAAAAAATTAGGCTAGCTTCAGGTCGAGTGTCAATTTGTGATTAATCAAGACTGTTCAAATGAAGCTAGCATCCTGCAGCCCTGCCTTTTCCCTTGAAGACAGTGAGCAGGTCTAATGGACACGTTAAGATATTCACAACTCGGATTATTTAGTTTGAAAAAAAAATTTTGATTATTTTGCTCGATGAACTCTTATGGATTTAACAAAGGAGGAATGGGCAGATTTGGGCACATTCTGACTTTATGGTGCATCAACGGTAAAATTGTGTTTTTTGTTTAAATAGGACTTCTGGTACGTATGTCAAATCTGAATCAAGTATGTTACTTTGGTGCTCGTAGTTTCCTAGGCCAACCAAACAATTGAATTGTGGATAATCTAACAATGTGTAGTTTGTACTAACATTTAAGCAATAGCAATGAGGTACACAGTAGGCTATCTAATACTACGGTGAGCAACCTATAGAATATATAAGAACGGAGCGACCCACCCTGTGGTCAATGTGAATGTAACATTTTAAAGCTCTTAAAACTGTGTTTGTTTTAGCCTATTAATCATATAGTAGCCTATTTACTGTCCATTAATTAAGTGGCATGTTATGAGGGAGCGTGTTATGCATATGGGTGGAGAACAGTTGGCAGTCTCACCGGCAGGCGCGTGCAAGTACCAGGCGTTCTCTCACCCCTCCCCCGGTACATAGATTATTTGTATTGTCTCGCTTTGCTTCTTAAAAAATAGACCCTAGACCATGACACTGCTATTCAATCAGGTGTTTTGGAGCAGGGAGACATCTAAAACATGCATGGCAGTGGGCCGCCAGGACCAATGTTGGGAAACACTGCTTTAAATCTTCCATGATGTACAGTATTGAAAATGCTCAGCTCTGACCTTTAAATGTGAACCGTACACTTTGCCCTAATTCCTTTCTAATTAAATGAAATCTTCAATTTCTTTACCCACTTCAAACCCGCCTAATTAGTCTTGCCCTTATAAACCAGACATATTTATAGCTTATAGCCCCATGAATGTTGCCAGTAATCACATAACTACTGATAGCTGTGATGTTTTAAATTAAATAAAGCATCGCCGTTTTAGATTATCATGACTTTCTTTGGGTTGTAAACACTCCATGTGATTGCACATAATCAACTCAATAATATGACAATATCAGAATGTGAGTATTTGCTTTTCATATTTATCCAATTTGCATGTGTGTGTGTTTGTGCGTGCGTGTGTGTGTGTGCGTGCGCGTGCATCAATGTCCATTTGATTGCTATCAATGGAGATATCTTTGTTTATATCCACGCCGCACACGGGAAATGTAGGGAACTTAACACAAAGCACCCGGCATAGATGAAAGATTAATTATTTACAGCATTTGAAGCTTGCTCTGCTTCACAGCACTTCAAAGCACTGCCTTAACAGCAGGCCTTAAGAGAAAGTCTTGTATTTGCGTGAAGCGAATCAATAAATACTACATATCACAACTAGACGATGTGATATGCAGAGCCTTCCTATTGAAATGCACCAATATTTTAAGGTGGACCAGTTGTATGCCTGTATACAGTAAGTATATGCCAGTGAAATGTGAAGTTTTACATTTTGTATGCCGTGAATGAAAGATTTCCTAAAAGTGAGAGGAATGACTGTCATTATCATGGCTGTTGTGCCTAGTGGATGTTCCGCCTAATGATACAGAGTAGGGTCTAAAATGTAATGTTTTCAGAGACTTTCTTGAGACTCTGTTCAAATATGTTCCAAAAGGTAAACCAGCAAACAGTGATTTGCCAGAGCTCATACAAAATACACATTCTTCTAAAAGAAACGATCAAAGGGGCTAGCTTTCTAACATGTTTGAAAGGGAGTTAAGAGACATGGAGGGGGTGAGCTGAAGGGAGGATAGAAGAGCTCAACAAGCTGAATATGGAGGGAAAGGATGTGCGAGTGAATTTGACAGCCAAGCTTCTACATATTCTTCACATGGAGGCTGTGTGCTGCTACTGTTTTAGTTAAATGAGAATGCACAGATGGCTAGCATACTGTGGTTAGAGGCAACACGACGCCACAGGGGTCTCCAAAAAGCTAGGCCGCATCTTGAAGGAACGCAGCTCTTCGCCTAAATCACTGGACATGTGTGACCCAGTAAAACATGCATACAAATAGATAAATTAGTGACCCCGCGTATAACTCGTGAACATTGATTCATTCAATTATTTGAAAAGCACTTAACTGAATTCTGAAATGCCATTTAGATGTTGATAATCCATGGTAATCCATAGTAACACACCACAAACTGAGACTCTCTTGGCAGTGAATTCCGCTTAACATGCATGAATCATCTACTGCCACAAAGTACCATAACTGAAGTATGGCTACAAAAACGCACGAAAATAATACTCTCTCAAGCATCCAGATGGAAAAGTGTAACATCGCTATAAAATTCCAGTGCTTCAAGATCTTCTGGCGCTCTCCATTGGGAAAAGCGTGTCTAATGCTGAACCTTGATGTGTCTCTTTCCTCGTCACTGTGTTTTTTTTTTTTTTCCAATCAGACAGGCTCTTGAAACTCTTGACGTTCAGCTCTCGCATTCTGAGCTAGTCCAGCTAGGGATGTCAGGCTGCTTATTGGCTCTGACATTTGTCCTCCAACATGGCGGAACTTCCCGATCAATCAACGAATCACGTGCTGCAAATGGTGGAATAGCCCAACATTATATCAAGCACTAGTTTTAGATGCCCTCAGGGTTATTTACGTACTGTATCTGTTATGGGTGGCACGATTCGTTTTTTTCAGTCTTGATAACGATAAAGATTCCGGCACTTTGGGTATCGGTCGATACCGAGTGCCGATCCGATTCCAGTGTTAAGTTAAGTTTTAACTTAAGTAAACTAAATGACAGCCAATCTGTATTTTGGGACTTAGATGCATTTTATTAACCTGCTGCTGATAGTGTGGCCTGTTAGACATGGGTGATGCTTGACAGTAGACCTACGCATGTTTTGGATCAGCCCTATGGATCGGTTACAACTGTCCAATTGTCACAGATACCGATCCAGCTATTTAAGTCAGTATCGGCTCGATTTCCGATCTCAGTATCGTATCGGTGCCATCCCTAGTATTTGTACTATTCTTATCATCCTACTGTATGTTGTTGTGTCAGCCTTCTATCGTTGAGCAATGTGTGAGGAGTGCAGAGCAGAAGCCATTCTGTCACTGCCATATCACAGTGGTTTCACATTTACACAATCAATGGCTTGTTTATTTCAATAAATACGAAAAATCTTTACATCCTAATACTGTAATCTGAACATTTTGCAAATTGTATTATCTCTGTTTAGTTTACTTTATAACATACTGTTTCAAAGGTTTGAAATTGAGTATTTTTAACCAACCATACAATAAGCCCTTTGGAGGTTCATGTGTTTAATTTATCTGCATTAGTATTCCTTTCAATTCTGAAGAGACCTGTCCTCCACAAATAGTTTTTGCTTCTCTCTGTGATCAAAGCCCATGCCAGCGCAGAGCTGCAAAAGCTGTCATTGGGGTTTAAGAAGGGGTGAACCGATATGTGTGGCTGTGACAGCTCAGACTGTTTCTCTTGGCTCAGTGGCATAATCTTTAATGTCAATTTAATGAGAGAGAAACCAAAGCAGGGATAATATAATTGAAACCGTCAAGACCTCAGGTTAGAAGTCTTGACGGTTGAATGATATATTTATTTCTACTTCCCTTAGTTTCAATCAAAGAAAAACTGTACAATGCTTGGATAACAAGAAAAAAAATCTAAATTGATATTCCTTCAGTTGAACTTAAACAAATAGGGCACATTACTCATTTATTAATAGTGTCTTTTCTCAAGCATGCCTCCAAGAGATAATAACATGCTATTTATTTCCCCTTCCTCTTCATTTCCCCTTTCTCATTATTTCCCTTCCCCTTCATTTCCCCTTCCTCTTCTTTTCCCCTTCCTCATTATTTCCCTTCCTCCTTAATTTCCCTTTCCTCATTATTTCCCATTCCTCATTATTTCCCCATCCTCTTTATTTCCACTTCCTCTTTGCACAGATCTGCCGGAGCACAGTGAAGGAGACCCAGCAGCAGTTCTTCCACAGCCTGGCTGTGCGGCAGAGCCTGGCGCTTCACTTCAACATCCAGCAGGACTGCGGACACTTCCTGGCCGACGTCCCCGCCCGCCTGCTACCCTGGGAGGAGGACGAGGATGTGGAGGTTGAGGATGAGGAGGAGAGGGAAGAGAAGCAGAACCTGACCCCCTCTGCTCCGAACTGCAAATCCGAGGAGCCGTCGGCGGCGGGTCACATGAGCGCATCCGGCCGCCTGCATAGCCGCGTGGTGGTCATAACGCGCGAGGTGCCCTTCCAGACGGTGGCCGACTATGTGCGCGAGGGCGCGGCACGCCACGCCCGCAACCCCGAGCTGTACGAGCGGCAGGTGTGCCTCCTCCTCCTGCAGCTGTGCTCCGGCCTGGAGCACATGAAGCCCTACCACGTCACACACTGTGACCTGCGCCTGGAGAACCTGCTGCTGGTCCAGTGTCAGCCTGGCGGCAGCGCCCCCTCGGAACCGCTGGAGCCCAACAACAACACCTCCAGCTCGTCTGGTGGGGGCGCGGGCTCCAGCAGCGCCGCCTCCACCTCCGCCGCCAACGCCACCTGCCCCGCCCGCCTTATCATCAGCAACTTCTCCCAGGCCAGACAGAAGAGCCCCCTGGCGACAGTGGACCCCAGCAACCTGCGTGACCAGTCGCGTCTTGCCCCGGAGATCGTCACGGCGACGCAGTACCGCAAGTGCGACGAGTTCCAGACGGGCATCCTCATCTACGAGATGCTGCACCGGCCCAACCCCTTCGAGGAGACGCCCGAGCTGAAGGAGCGGGAGTACACGTGGGCCGACCTGCCTCCGCTGCCCGCTCGCTCCCTTTACACCCACGGCCTGCAGCAGCTCGCCAGCCTGCTGCTCACCGTCAACCCCTCCGAGAGGATACGCATGGCCGAGGCCCGCGCCTGCCTTCAGTGCCTGCTGTGGGGCCCGCGGGAGGATCTGTTCCAGGCGCTGGGCTGCAGTAACCTGGGTGGGGGTGGTGCCGGGTTTGGAGCCAGCCAGAGAGAGACCACCCTCCAGAACTGGCTGGACCTGAAGCGGACGCTGATGATGATCAAGTTCGCCGAGCGCTCCATGGACACGGGCAGCGGGGTAAGCCTGGAGGACTGGCTGTGCTGCCAGTACCTTGCCTTCGCCTCCACGGAAACGCTAGGCCGCGTGGTGGGAATCCTGCAGCAGCTGCAGCCCCACGCCCAGGCCCACGCCCAACCCCACGCCCAGCCCCACACCCAGCCACAGCCCCACGCCCAGACCCACGCCCAGCCCCACACCCAGCCCCACACCCAGCCACAGCCCCACGCCCAGCCCCACACCCAGACCCATACCCAGCCCCACACCCAGCCCCACGCCCAGACCCATACCCAGCCCCACACCCAGCCCCACGCCCAACCCCACACCCAGCCACAGCCCCACACCCACACCCAGCCCCAAGCCCAGCCCCACGCCCAGCCCCACACCCAGCCCCACACCCAGCCCCACGCCCAGACCCAGTCGGCACACTTACCCCAGACCCAAACCCATCTCACCCACACCCGCCACCTTCCTCAGACCCTGCCACTCTGAGGACTCATCCAGTGCAAGGTCACCATGGCAACGGATCCAACTCCCCTGTCTGCCTTCTGTCCATCTTCTCTAATATGCTGATGGTGCTGCCACAGTGCGCTCAAGTCGACAAACTTGCGTATTATCAGCAGTTTTCTTCCCATTTTCAACAATAACAAAGAAAATAAGCAGTTTCCAATCTAACAAATAGTTTTCAAATCTCTCAGACTGACAGACCGGTAAGGGTCCAATAAATGACAAGTGCTTGCTGTGGTAGGCTTGCTATCCAAAACATTGCTCCATGCAATACTAATCCATGCGCTAATAACAGCTGTTTACACTGACCTCGTGTACACAGACCAGGCCTTGCACATGCCTCTGCTTCTTCAGCGGCACAGATCTCCTTTTGTATGTTACAGCTCTCCACCAATTGATGTTGAGCAAAGCAATGCGCCATTGAGGGAGGGGAGCTATTTACGCCAGCAAGACAATATGGACTGGTTAGGTGCAATATGACATGCTGGAGGCCCTTGTGGCAGGTCATAAGTATTTGTTTTATTTATTATTGATTGATGAAGTGGTGGAGTATTTTTCAGAATATTCGGACTGTATAATTGTGAACGTGCTCCATAGCAGTTTGAGTGGGCACTACATTTACAGATGGTTATAAGGCATAAGGCATAGAACTTGTGTTCGGTTTGCGAATATGTTTGCCCCAGTGATTTTTAACCATTGACATTATATAAAAACACAACACGGACTTTAGAATAAAATAAATTGTAAAGTATAAAACACAAATGCAGGGAACAAGGCATAAAGGGGTGAAAAATTTGGATATTTTGCTGTAAGAGGATGTCAGAATATCAGTATACAGAAACATTTAGGCAAGTTGTCCACACAAATCTAGTGATGTAGTGACTTGGCAAGATACATCTCTATGTTTTATTGATCAAGTTTGAGCTGACCGCATTCAATAAATAGCTACTTCACTAACTAATCACTCATGATCATTTAGTCAGTGATAAATAACAAGCACCCAGACGGTAAATGCATCCAACACAGTTGAGACATTCTAAATAATATGAACAACCCCTGATGTCGACACTCAACAATGAATGTTAATTGATTTTTGTATGCGTTTAAAGCCGTTTATTATATTTTTGATTTAATTTCTACAGAAGTCAAACCATGTTTTTTATTAAGTAGTATTCAATAATACTTTACCAACCGTACTTTTTAATTATATCAATATTGAAAATGTTCCATAATTAATTCTACTACATTTATTGTTCTTTGGCTTGTTTGGGTTATACACTGTTTGATGGCTAGATGACTGCCTTCGGAAATGTAAACCCCTTTGCTATTACTGTACAGTAGTTTTAAATAAGACATAACATAAGGCTTTTAGTGTGTTTTTTGTATTTTTTCTCTATTTAAGGAATATGTGCAATTGATTTTTCATTTGTGTTATTGAAAATGACGGTTACAGTATTTGAGCATTCATGTACTTTTTATTACGTACATTAATAGCTTTTCAACTAACATTTTTCTTTGATGGCACATAAAATGACAAAAATGTCTGGCAAGACACTGAGTCAAGTCCTTTAACGACAAACAACATGTTCAATTTGCAAATGAAAAGCTTTTCTCTTGTTGTTGTTGTTGTTAATTGTCTTTTCTATTGCAGTGTTTGCATTATGTTGTGTGCTGTTCTGTAAGACTTCTGGGATTGTCATATAAAGACAACTTTTGCACATTCGGTCTGGTGATATCACACCTATTAACATGGAGAGAAGTTCCCGTATGCATATGTAGTCATTTTTATTCTCACAGAAGTGTGTGGAATGTACAAGTTGGCGTGGACTGAATTCAAGGCCTTGACTGGATGATTTGGAATTGGACCATTTCCCAAAAAACTAATTTCCCAATAGGCTATCTATCAGTCAACCACTACATTTCAAAAAGGCATTGTGTACATACACAGTAGCCATCGCCTTAAGAACCTTCCTGTCAAGAGAAACTATCCAACCACTGACATTTCCTGACTTCTTCCATTTGTTCTCATATATAACCAATGGGATGTCAGACCCATCTCTGTTTCTCATATTTAACTAACAATCTGTTATTGATCTGGGCTAAAGGTACTACTGTGGCATGCGCACAGTCTCTCTTACGTCACCAGAAGATAGACAGTACATGAAAATATCAGTTTTAGTCACATAGTTGTTTTTGCTTCCAAACTTTCACACACACAAAAACCACATCTGGTGCATCTTTTCTGCATATTTAACATGCATCATATGGACACTGTTCTCAACGTGATTTTTATTTTATTTTTTATATTACAAACAGGTTAATCCTTTGTTTTAAGGTTACATTTATTTGCGCTGTTATGTCTCCAGTGTGGTGTCATTCTCTCCCACTGTTTATAATTGATGCTGGAAACTGCAAGAACTCACTGACTGGGGTTGTGTGTTGTGTGGATTAGGACCCTGTCATGGTAACAGATGTTGAGGACTTCACAGTCCTATGAGTGATTATGGACTGAGCAAGTGTGAGTTTTGTTGCTGAACCGAATGGTTTATTTTGAGGAATGTCATGTTGGCAGCACTGGTGGCTGTCCTTTTATGTAGAGATTCAGAGATTTATACATAGTATATATAAATATAATAAATATATAACCTGTAGTCTATTTTAGCAACACACTATTTTGTCAAGTACAGAGCACCTCTATTTCAGAGAGACAAAATATTATATCACACCTTTGAAAAGCTTTACTTGACATAATTCAATCCTATTTGTCTTGGGAGACAGAAGGACAATGATGATCACTGTCCTCAAGTTGGGATTCTGTTCTGTTAGACATTGAGGGTTTAGCGTTAATACACATAGAAATGTACATGATTCCTCTAACTGTACATGTGTTGGAGTTAAACCACTTTGGAGAAGAAGCAAGAGCATAGCTCATGAACACATTAGAACCCATAATTTACTCACTGACAGCAGCTGTATGGCCTGGTCTAATATGTTGTTTGGTGCGGTTTCTCTCATTGCATTGTTGATTGCCACTGAACAGAAAAAACTGAAGCTTTGTATGCTTCTTCATCGTGTGTATATCTCCTGGCCTGACTATTGTTTCATGTCGATCAAGTTAACCAACAGTAACTGAACAATAAAATATGTTTTTATATATGCTTTGTGCCATTCCTTTAGGTTGAGAGTTGGCCTCACAGCTAAGTGTACAGTATGATTAGAACTGTCCTCTATGTGTTCACCATTCAGTTGAAAGCAGATAGGATTAAAGTATAGAGAAACAAGCTGTCTGACTTTACCCCTTTTTTTCTCTAAATGGAACTAAATGCAAAAAATTGTGTATGATGATTTGACTAAATAAGAAATTATCAGACTTTCAGAATCAGAACGGGGATTTATTACAAAGTAGTTTTTAGACAAGGAATTTGTCATGGTGCGACTAAGTAACAATTAAACAACTGATACAACCTTTATAACATATAATTGACACAATATAATATATTCATAAGTTATTTAAGTTGTACATTTATAAATGAAATGTTAAAAGAGCCTGATAGGATTATGTTCAATATTTCCATAAGCTTTACTTGACAGTTTTAACACAAATAGAATCCATCTCAGCCACTGCACCATACAGCATTCTTCACACCACTAACAAAATTCCTCGATCTCATATCTTTTATCCTTTATATTTAGAAAAACAAAATCTAATTTTCTTTGTCTTTGTGCTCTTTAATTGTAATTATGGCTTATATAAATTATTTCTGGGAATTGTTTGTATATTAATCATGTGTGTAGCTAGGTTAGCTCTACTGACATGCTGCTGCCAGAATCCCAACAGAATGTTGTTTGTGTATGACAATTGGGTGTTAACACATTTTCTCTTGGTGTTATCACCTGTTCACTTGTTCACTATTGACAAATGTACTTGATTGCAAGTTGCTTTGGATTACATTGTCTGCTACATGCTGTTAATGTACGGTGCCGGAGTATGCTGCCCCAAGTGGTTTGACTCCCAGCACAGCCTACCTGCTCCTTAATAATACTTCTCTAACAGTGCTAACGTTTAGTGACTAGGGGGAAATGCCTCAGCTAAATGATCACATTTAGCACTACATTTTAAAGGAACACTCCTCAATTGTGTAAAAGCACTTGGAAAACCAAACATCCACCCATAGCTCACTGTTTATAGTTTTAGATGTCTGTTTAAGACAAGTCAGTGTAGAGAACAGTGGAGAACTGAGGACTGATAAAATTCTATTCTCCCTACAGTGCAAAGTGTAATCTTGATCCCAGTTATTACATAAGTAATGGTATCATCATTGCTATTTAGAAAGCAGCATGAATCAAGGTTGCTCTTTGAAAAGGTCAATGTGAGCATCTACCAGCAGGTGGCAACATGGGTACCCTTATTTATTATTTTGATCAATAAATTATATTTCTGAAGTAATTTAAGTTATTTAAGATATTTGGTTCCAAGTCTATTTATTTGAAATAGATTGGATAGTTAATGACAACACTCACACTTTCTATTTATTTTAAATAGATTGGATAGTTAATGACAACACACTCACACTTTGTGTGTGTGTGTGCGTGTGTGTGTGTGTGTGCGCGCGTCTATATTTGCCTATATTTTAGACGTAATGTGATGTCATCGATGAAAGTGAGGCAACACGGCCAGATTGCCTTGAGCATGTGATTATCCTTTCTTTGCCAAGATTACACATAATACCTCACAGCTGGGTGCTACCTAAACTTAAAATGAATAAAGTGGAAGGTCTCCACTCATCTACTCCACTCTGATGCATTAGTGTGAATGGGTTTCTAAAATTCGCCCAATTTATATTGTATTCATGCTGTTTGTTGTTTAAATTTCATTCTAGCTATTTTATAATGTTATGGTTTTATTGATGTACATCATTACATTACTTTACATCACCTTTATAATTTAAAGTTATTCACAGATTGTTACTGTTATCCGCCTTTCCAACACAGATAGTTCACATAATATAAAATGTGCCATTTACCATGAATTACTGTAAAGCCAACACACTCAATGAATCAAAACAATAATTATTATTTTTTTTAATAATCTAATGATTATGTAATGATTCAAAATCAACCTTTAGTATATATAAAACAAAAGAAAGTATTTGTGCAATTATCATTTACTTTGTCATTGTGCTCTTAATGTGCATAATTTATGGTTTAGAACATTGGGTTTATAGTCCTTCAGAGATCAATAGTGCGAGAGCTAGATTCAATTTAGGAACGTGTTGAATTAATGCACTGATTATTTAAACCTGCATTATGTAAATTCAAGAAAGACACTAAAAAGAAATATACCAAAAATATTTTTTATTGCTCAGTTTTAACCAGAAAACCATCCTCGTGTGGTTCAATGTATAAATCTGTATGGGTGGTTTTCAGTGACGTGTATGATATATAATGAGCCAGCCTTGTCGGTAAAGTATGCTAATTGATTTGAAAATTAGTTGTCCTGCAGTGGGAGAGACGATTAAGCACGTTTTGACAACTAGCAGCCTGCCCTATTTCGCCATTTGACACGGATAAGACTCCTCCATAGTTCGTATGCCTAAACCCCCAAGCTCCCAACCCGTTCTCTTGCTCCGGGTTCACTCTTGCGTATAGCCTATAACAACTCATTGTATTCCTGTAGTGCCTTTGAGCAGCGGTTGGTGTTTATCAGCATCTGCACTCCGCGTAGACTACTCCTGTCAACTAGAAGTTGCACTGCAGGGGTGGGACTTCTGCAGTCTGGGGGAGCTGCGGCTCCCATAGAAATGCTTCCAGCAGCGGTTTCCAGAACCACTAACGCAGGCGGACATCTCCGAGCCTAAAAAAAGCCCCCCTCCTCCCCGTATATGACTGGCATATGAAAGCCTAGCCCCCGATCACCCCTGGATGCTTACCGGGAGGAGTGTGAATTCCCCGGACAGACGGGCGCCTGTGTCGTTGAATGGAGATAGACGCTTGAAGAAGGGAGCGCGGTGGAGTTGGTCCCCCCTTCCCCATTGCACCAAAAAGAAAACTCTGGGTAAGAAATGCTTTTTCCCTTAGGCCATCTGTATTGCTGAAGTATTTTTACACCACATGCCGTGCCTACGATGGTGGTCTTTCGTTATAGCGAGTCGTGGACTTCCCTGCATCTTTCTTGGCTGTTGGCTTTCTTGTTTTCCATCGACAACGAAGAGGCAATTTAAGCGTAAGGCATAAAATAATCCTGTTTATGCATCTCAATAGATTGATAGAACTCCTTCGGATCAAACGCAATCCCACGACAACTCTTTACCTCAATCGGGATGGTTCGAATTGCAAACTGCTTTAGAATAAGACGAGAGTAGATGTTGCTGTAGACCGACTTTTGCAAAAGATATCCTAAACGCGTTTCTCACTAACAGCAGATGATGTGGGAGCTGTTCTTTCAGCACTGTTGGACGAATCATATATCGTAAACATGCGAAAGATGCGTGCGTTCTACGATCTTCTGTTTTCTGTGTTGTAGCCTAAGGCCAAAGGTTGGCGTAGGCTGGTGATCAGCAACCCAATATGATCCCTCTGTGCGCATGTGCCACGTAATGTGCTAGCCTCTATTAATATAGATTATGGCTATAGCCAACTAGTGATTTTAAATGTTGTTGGCCCCATTCCATCCTGTAGTCTCTTGAAACGCATTAGGGCATGTCACAAGAGCGTTTGTAACTAAGGTAGAAATTAACAAAGGTTATTTGTATCTTGAGACGTTTACCTTTTTTAATTTTTATCATTGGCCCACTGGAGTCACTAACATGTCTGACTCCACTGAGCTCATGAGATATGTGGAATCTCAAATGGCTAAAATGCCCAAACCATTTGTTCTGCTGAGAGAAAATGTGTCTGTTTTCACAGCTCTAATGATGGCTGAGGTTTCTTTCCTAAATGATTTAGTGTCACAGAGCAGAAGTAGCCTACAGACTTTGTCTTTGAATGGCAGCCTGCTCTCTCATCAAGCCACTAAACGCACACATCCCAACCTCCCTGTCCTGTTAGCTCTGTGCTGAAATACGACCTGCTCAGAATCCAATTCCTCTACCAACACTCACAATCATCTTAGCCATTTGTTTAACACACACTGTCCCCCACCCCTCACACACTCACTCTCTCTCTCTCTCTCTCTCTCTCTCTCTCTCTCTCTCTCTCTCTCTCTCTCCCAGTGAACCTCTTCCTATGGCATGAACACACTGCATTTTTGTTGTTGATTTTCTCTGAGTAGCCTACCTTGTTTTTGTTATTATAATAGTGCTTGTAAGAACCAGCTAGCCTATACGCATGCACACGTATTGCTTAAAAACTACCGTATTTCAATTAACACAAGTGGTCTTTATCAGCTGTAGTAGCTCATACATTATGCACAGCTAATATGTTCAAATTATAACGTGTAGGAGGCTGGAAATCGTTTGGGAAAATCCTTAACATACTTAACCGTTGAAAAGGAAAGCATTTTAAGGACCTATTTAATTGCCCTTTTCAACAGACAGATTTGTACTAATTTTCAGTTCAATGTTCTATTTCAGTTGGTGTTGCATTTGAGGTGTATGAGGTATGCCTTTCAGTATATTTTGGTGATCAGACCAGTATGATTTCCCTGTCATTACATTGCTCATATGGTTACTAATACATGTAAACGGACCACTGTCCATCATCATTATGCTGCAAAAGATAGTGATTCATTCCATCTATTTCTATATATTGGCATATAGGGACGTGATGATTAAGGACTAAAGACTGAGTTGCTACCAACAGTTTTGAGCCAAGAGTAGCTGCAACACTCCCCTGTAAGACACTTTGAAGTGCAACAAGCCTAAAAAAGAGAACCTATAAATAAGAAGATGAATCATAGCTCTACAGAAAGCCATTTCACTTTTATCACTGATATATCCATTAACGCTAATAACTTTCTACCTAAATCTATATGGCATTGCAGCAAAACCAATAGTAGTAATTGATCAATTCCAAGCCAACGTCAATACGAAATAGAAGGACTTCTCTCTGGTTGACGTTGTCCAACTAAAAGGATATCATAGTCTGAACAAATGATTTAGCAGAAAATGTGTTGTTCCTCACTATTAACATACCTCACTGTTTGATAATATGACATCTGTAGAACGTCTGTAAGCCTGTGCTTACTGTATGCTAAAGTTCAAAGACATGGAGGTTAGGTGGTCTGGAGACAATTGACTGTGAGTATGTGTCCCAGGCTGTTAAAAGAACACTAGCTAACTGGTTAAATAAAAATGACTGGAAGAAAACATTGTTCTGTTTGAATAGCTTTATCTTTAACAAGCCTGCATCATGCAGGTTTAGGATTTAAGCTATAGACTTCCCATTATGATGTGTTTCCAATGCAACGATTACAGTTCTTAAACACAGGAATAGCTAATATGTATGCAAAGCACAGCAAGCTTTCATGTTTTAACTGTATGCATTTATTGTTTATTTATGAAATATATACTAATACCCTACCTACAATTTTCAAGGGCTTTGGATTTAGGAGAATAATGTTGTATCATACTTGGCTTGCCTCAAATGATGTGGCTGGTTAGAACAGCTTTAGCTCCAATCTGACAACAGTGACATTCAATTATGAGTCATTGGGAAAGATACAAAGCAAAGCTTATTCATTAGTTGTTCAAGGGCTGCTATGAGAGAGAGAGAGAGAGAGAGAGAGAGAGAGAGAGAGAGAGAGAGAGAGGAAAATAGATGCGTCTCCTCAACTTATGTTATGTCCAAAGAGCTCGTTATGCCTCTTTAAACATCTCATGTTGTCTTTATCAATACTGTCTCCTTTGCTCGCTACTGTCCCCCCTAACCTTCTTTCTCTGACTGTCTCTCTCTATATCTATACTCTCTGTATCTATACTCTACATCTATACTCTCTGTATCTATACTCTATCTCTATACTCTCTGTATCTATACTATCTGTATCTATACTCTCTGTATCTATGCTGTATATATATATACTCTCTGTATCTATATTCTATAGCTATACTCTTATCTATACTCCGTGTAGCTATGCTCTCTATATCTACAGTATATGGCCTTTCCTTCTCTGCCCTGCATGCTCTCCTATATGTTTGCTCCTAAATCTGTGTGCAGTCATTATTATTGATCAGGGTTGTTTCAGCTAAAAAGCCGAGTGAAACACACTCTTCCCTTCACAGAGCGGCCATCTAAGTCGAGTCTGGAAATTGACCAGCATTACGAAAACCTTGTTTTAGTTTACAATTCTGAGAGCGCATTACAGCTTGCATCTGCGTTTTGAGTGGCTGACATTCCCACTTTACCTGCATCTCTCTCGGGCGAATACAATCCCTCCTGCTTTGTATTTCAAACGTAAACGATGCGCTGGGGTGGACTTGTTTGGTCTGAGGAGAATACAATGGAGGACGTGTAGCTTTAGTTGATGCTCAGTCAAGGCCCATGACAAGCATCCATTATCTGATGGGTCTGTTATCTAATAAGACCCCCCACCCTTCCCCCATAGGTCCAGCATAGCGTGTGTGTGTGTGGTTCATGGATGGTTGCATAAGTGCCAGGTTACATTGGAGGAACAGATGGACGGACTATGCCTCCATGGAGCAGCCGTGTTTATGTGTGTGTGTGTTTTCCTAGTGACAATTGCTCCTGTAGCCCTCCCCTATCACCTGAAGTCTCTCTCTCACACAGGTTGTGTTATTTTTCTCCACAGGCAGATGTGTAGGCAGCAGTTGTTGCCGTGTTGCGGTCCAGAGTTATGTTGTGATTCAAACAGTCAATGTGACACACAAGTTGTTCTTATCTTCACAGGCAGCTCTCACACACACTTCTTATTAGGTTATTTAAAAGGGAACGTTAACCACAACCTCCCGTATTAGCTCAACAGGGACATGCTGTTGGTTGTCATAGAGGCTGGGGATCATTTCAAATGAGCTACCAGGTGCATTTAGCTGAACTGAACCCTGTCTTTGGTTTTGCTTAAAATAATATGTAATATAAATAATAAGAAATAATACATGTCATTGGAAACGTTCTGTCTTGTCACCACAAGGTTTTGGTGGCATTGCACCATTTGTGTCAATACAACAGTCAAATTGATGTACATTATTGGGTAACATGCTTATTTTGATGAGGGATTTAACCCACCTTTGTTAAACCAACTGCTGATTTAACACATGCCTCTGAATCCCTACTGTACCTCAATATTAAGTTATATTATTAACGCTCACGACGGTAAAAGATTAATAAATTTTTCCTGGGATGTGGTGTATATGCTGTATACAAATATCACCATATCATCACAAAATTATTTCATTGATACGTTTACATTTTGGATCGAAACTAAAAATATACCTTGAAGCAGAATGAAGCTACAAATTCATATTCAGAGCAACAAACATATTCAGATCAAAGGCATTATTGTTTTCTTCTGTTTTCTCACTGAGGTAAGGCCAAAGGCATGATGGGTAAAAAACATTTACAGCCCAAAGAGTTTTGAAGATGAGCCCAGTGGGGCTTTGCTGGGGTGAAGCGCTGCAGATATGGGCGTGTGTAAGATAACTACCCCAGAGAGACTCCTGTTGGTTTGCTCAAAGGCACATCGTCAGCTGTCAGTGGGCACTGCACTGCACCAACCACTTTAATTGGCCTGCTTGGCTGGGGTCTGCAAAGCGCTCAGCAGAATTGAGTGATCTCAACCCCCCCACCTACATATCCCCAGCCCCTCTCCATTTCATTAGTGTAACGCTTCCGTATCCCCACCAGCCTCTGAGATATGGGGGGGGGGGTTGAATGAGTCATACACCAGCAATACTGATTTTTTTTCTTTGCAGTTTGCAGAGGAGGGAGATATTGTTCTTTACTTTATTTAAAATACACCCGCTGCTGCTATTTCTGGGTGAGGGCCATGACAATGATATAATGTATATGTGGCCTTTGTTTGTCTTATTTTACACTCTCATAGGCCATGCATACATGTATAAGACTCATTGTGAAAATGCAGAATATTTAACTGGGATCATTACAACCCTAACCCTTTGTATCTGGTATATTAGCAGTTATTGCAGTTACTTTTTGGGCAGGTTAGTCTGGATTGCATGGCCAGTATTGGTTGATTAGCCATGCTCCTTACATGATATCATCTGTTTTCCCAGATAAATCACACTCAATTGAACACAAGGTCACATTACTGCAAGTGTCCTGGCAAACAGTTCATGACCATTGTGTGAATTACTCCTCCGAAGCTTTCCAAATTCCTCACTGAGGACTGAAAAGAAACAGTCAACATTCCGAGCGGTTTCTAACAGATGTAATGTGTATGCTTTCAGGCTGGCTGCAGCACCATGTCCTCTGCTGAGACTGGGGATATATCAGGCTACCATCTGAGTGGTAAGTAGCCAACGGTGTCATGACAGGCTCTCCTGGTTTGTTGTGAAGAAACGCTGCCATTCTGTTCTCGCTCGGCTAGCTGAGCTGCGACACTTTGAGTATGACAGTTGTCTCTTCCCTGTGCGCTATAAAATGTTTTTCGGTGCAAGTAACTAAAAGAAAAGTTAACAGTGTGACACGCTGACTGATTTTATGAGCGACTTTCATACTTTTGTGCAGCATCATGCCGTACATATCACAATGCAGAATGGTTCAACGCTACACAGAACATTGTGTTTGGCATCTGTGTGTAGCATATATTGATGTCTACTATATAGATTTGTCTATATAGGCTAGGTGTCAGAAGATGTAGGTAAGGTAGGAGGTAGTGGACTGAAACAATAACAGTGACAACACAGTCATTAAGATAAAGAATACAATTATTTATCTTAATGTAAATATTACATTTGTACAGTGTGACAGTATGGACTTAGGGTGCACCCTCTAGGTAACCTAACATTTAGTAATACATTCAATGAAAAATAAAAAATTACAATGTTCCAAAAACAATGTTTTGATTCATTACAATTTCCTTACTCTTTTCTTAAGTCCTTTTCACAAAATCATTAAAAAAAATAAAATACCGTCCTTTATGACTGCAGTTCTAGTTGGGTGGCTCGCCATCAAACTTCAAAAACTTTCCAAGG
>JAODUH010000021.1:285937-308689 GCA_027564835.1 Typhlichthys subterraneus | reverse complement strand
ATTTTTAGCACACCTTTTTTTCATGTGTTTAGCGACGGGTGCTAAAGTCCCCTTCGGAGGGTACGTTAGGGATGAACTTAATCAAATAACTCCTCTTGGTTTGCTAGCTAGTTGGCACTGCCACTACAAACAGAACATTGTCTAATCCCACTACTACCAATCAAACAGAGAACAGCTTTGAAAACTTTGAGTCTGATTAGGTCAAGCTTCGTTATTTTCTTTGTATAAATGAAAGGATTATACACATGTAATGGTAGAGGTATGATATCAATCAAAATAACATCTATAAATCATTACAGTTTTTATCAGTCACTTTGGTGAATTCATTTGAACAAATTGCAAATGCTTTGGCACAAAGGAATACGTATTAGTATGTACTGCCTGCTGTTTCCATACATGATCAATTTATCATGTCATATACTGTATGTGTGTGTGTACATTTGTTTAGAATACTTTGTACATTTATAAATTGACAACATGGCTAAGCATTTTGACTACCGTGTTGGTAAATAAGGATTTGTCATTCTGATGACACTACTGGCTTGCAAATGTTAAGGCTGGGTGGAAACATTTACCAAAGTGACTGAGAAATACTTAACAAATGTTTTGTTAGTGCAAAAAATAAAATGTAATGCAAAACTTACTTATTTGAATTAACATGAAATAATTGTTGTTACAGCATTGACATTATATTGTAAATTCCTCTGTTTAACGTTTTAGTTTTCTACCGTTCATGTGGTCTTGCTATAGGGTCAAGAAAGGTTCCATCTCTGCCCTGCACCCATATCTAAACTCTCATCTACAGTATGTTCATTTTGAGTGTCGAGTAGGATTCACAGGCTTAAAATAATACAGTGAACTCAGAAAGCATCATGATAACTTTTTTACAAACGTGAAAATTACAGTATATGAAGGTACAACCCTGAGGCCTCACAGACTTTAACATGAAAGGAACTGCATTCAATTCTGTGAGTAACTGAGGGCAATGATACTGTAGTTCAGCAAACTTGATGCTATCATTGTTGAGTGGTGCCTGCAGACTGTTTTACATTGTGAAATGTACCAGATCGTGTGGGGTTTATGTTTACACAATGTATTTGTTTTTTTGCAAGGTTGTTTGTTATCTTATATAAATGTTGGTCAGTTAATTTATAGTCATTTTATCTGATGTTATTTTGTTGAATTGATTAACATTTTTTTTCTTGATTGCCTGGTCTCCTTCCCTGACTATAGGCACCTTGCTATTGGCAATAAGCTGTGAAGTTGCACACGTGCACACACACACGCACGCACGCACGCACGCACACACACACACACACACACACACACACACACACAGAGAGAGACAAGTCACATCTACATGTATTTCCTTATTTTACTTGACTTGAACAAGGTGTCAAGATGTTTGAATGGTGGAATATAATGTAATTTATAGCTGAATTCAAAAACATTCCAGCCTTTTATAGGAATAATCTTGGTATATTTTTCTCTGTGAGAAATTGATTTCAATTTAGGTATTTCATATATTGTTAACTAAAATTACTTTAAAAATAAAATATATTTAATAAAGTTAGTTGATACTGCAATCTTATTGTTGATAATATATACTATGTAAGAGATTTCAGTATGACTTAGTTTATTTCTTGAGAGCCTGAGAGCGGTCAATGTAATTTGTGTCTCAATTTCTAAAAAATAACCAACTTTTTCAATAGTTCATAGGCTTGTTAAAGCATGGCGTTAGAGAATAACAAATAATAATCCTAACAGTTCTAAGAGGAGTGGTAGCAACTTAGGAGCAGGACACCAGTCTGTGGGTGTTCTGCTTTTGTCAGCCTTCCAGCCCACAGGACAGACTGTTCAGTTCCTTTTGTTGACAACACCACTCCCGCATCTGCTGGCACTTAAGGGGTGAGAGAGCACTCATGCATTAACATACATGCACATATAACGCACACACACACAAAAAAATACTGTATATGCCAAAATCAGGCATTTAGGAACCCATACACACACATTTATGTTAAATGCATGCATTTTGGAACACACACACACACACACATTTATGTGAAATGCATGCATTTTAGAACACACACACACACACGCGCACACACACACACACACACACACACACACACACACACACACACGCACAGACAGAATTATGTGAAATGCATGCATTTTGGAAGACATACACACAATACTGTATATGTCAAATGCATGCATTTAGAAACACACACATACAGGAATATATTATATTTTCATATATGCAAACTACATGTGCTTTTTTAATCTACTGTATGTATTTACTGTACTGTACTTTTGTAATTACTGAAATCAGATGGTGGGCATGATATTTGTTAAGCAGTTAGTCCAATAATTTCAAAATGTATAGTATGAAAAAATGTTTACTAAACTGAAAAATAGGCTATGCATTTATGCATGTGTGTGTTGTTTGGCCACACACAGCCATTACCGTTTTAACAACAATTTGTCTAAAATACACATTTATTTTATTATTCCGAACACTCGATCTCATAGTCCTATTATTTTCTACACTATAAATCTACAAATGTACAAATATCAAGGTTTATAAACACCATCTTGTGGCATATGTTTATCAATCTAAATATTATATAACAAATAATAAAGAATACACAGAATAAATATTTATCAATTTGATGCTATCAACTCCTTCAGATGTATTGTACAAATATGCCCACTCTCTCTCTGAGAGGAACTGTAAGCTGTTTCTCCTCAGCTCTGGCTTTGACTGCATAGTCAGCCATTTTCTGTCAAACAATGAGAAGGCTTCAGTGAGGCTGCCTTGTCATGAGAGAAAGTGTTCATTACCTTACCAAAGCAACATTCAAATAATGACACGATCAATTGTAATTTTTGTACACAAAAACTACAAACATGGTCTGAAATCTCATCTCGTTTAATCTAGAGGCCCTAATTTACATATGCTGCCATCCAAATCACCTGTTCAGAACGAAATGGCTGCCCTGAATACATGAAAGTCCATTCTGTGTCTCAGGTGGAATTCAAGGGCACATAACAGGCACGGTCCATGTATCCCATTACGGTCACCAATTATACAAATGGATGGGATTGTGATATTTGTAATGGAAAAACATTCAGCATTTTTAAGATCTTTTTTTGGTCTCTTTCATTGTTTGAATACATGCCTGCGAGTGCAACTTTAGCTTGTGAAATATTACTTAAATTGACATGAAAATTATTTGTGGGTCCTACATGAAAATGTAAGTCAGAGGACATTTAAAATAATCTTAGCGAGGACAGAGAGCAGACAGACGTGGACTATGAAATATAATACAGTACTCAGTCAGTGAATTATTTTGATGCATAGATTTGCACACACACACTAACATACACTAACATACACTATCAGCGTCAGCAGTAAAAACTGTTCATGGTATCAAGTGATTGATGATTCTTCTAAAATAGAAATCACAATATCTCTGAATTTGTGGTCTTCATAAAATGTTATTTTTTAAATCACAGCTAATAAAATATCTGACTGCCACTAATTTCTGTGCCACACGAAGAAGTTGCTGCACCACAAATAAAAAAGAGACGTTATCAACATGATGCTGATTGTGCAGACAAACTGATAAACATATTAATTAATAACACTAAAGCAAAACAAATAATATTTCATATTAGACTTTATGAAAACATATTAAAATGCAATCCACTGTATTTAGACTAATGTATACATTATAGATAGATAGATAGATAGATAGGTAGATAGATAGATAGATAGATAGGTAGAACGTGATTTGAATTAACTAAATTAATATCTGCAGTTATGCAGTCATTAATAAAATGCATAAATGAAAAACACTCCAGCACATTGCATGGCAAAAAACCCACAGTCTTCATTGGCTGTAAAAATTAATTGACTGTAAAAAACAAATGTATACCTAATCTTTACATCTGTCCACACAACATAAACTATCAAAATAAATTAAAATAAAACATGAATGAATATATCAATCTGTAAACATACTAATTAAAACAAGAAAAATGTTTTTATACAATAACAAAACACATGAAACAAACACACACTCACACACACACAACACACACACCTACATACTTCTGCATTAGAACATGTACAGATGCAATATATATTTTATTGTAGAGAAGTTGTGCATGTGGTGAAACAGCCATGTTGTAATGACTTATTAGAATTTAAAATGTAACGGGAAGCATTAAACATTTAATAATGACACAAGTAACATTGTAATGAATTACAGGTTTTCAATTTAACATTCAGGCCTGTTCTAAAAGTGTGGAGTGGCAGACGGTTTCTGGTTCACACAATTGGAGTGAGGTTCAGAAAAGCTATTTGCTTTATGCAAGGAGTTATGCTCTATTCTTCAAAACTCAGATAACAGTAATGTCCAACCCCTATGCTTTGCTGTGTGCAGCCTTTCTGCAATCCCAAAGGTCAAGTGATCACATGAGGTGCCGTGTGTAACAGATGCTGTTCACTCTGAGATATCATAGAGCCTTGAAATTGTGATAGATATATCTGATAGTTCACCAGCCAACCAACGTTACATATGTCATTATTGTGAGTGTGTGTGTGTGTGTGTGTGTGTGTGTGTGCGTGTGCATGTGCGTGTGTGTGGGTGCATGCGTGTGAAATAAAATAATAAATATTGGGGAAAAAATAGAAAATAGTGTGTGACAATGAGTCAATGCGTGTAAGAATGAATGCGTCATCACACAAGTGAGAAGATGCTTGTGAACGTGTAGCCTTCTTGACGTGTGTGTGCGGGTATGCGCACATGTGTTTGTGTGTGTGCGCACGCACATGCGTGTATGTGGGGAGAGTGTAGGTGATGTTTTCACAGGCCCATGTGTTTGCGTGTGAAAATGTGTGTTCCTTTGGATGTCTTGTTTACAGTATGTACATGTGTTCCTGTCTGCTGCGTGTATTGTGTTTTTGTGAGAGAAAATTAGGCAAACTTTACTGTGTGTGTGCATGTACGTGCGCGTGCGCGTGCGTGTGCGCGTGTGCATGTGCATGTGTGTGTATGTGTGTGTGAGCGAGCAAGACAGAAAGAGAGTTGGGTAAACTTTACACTGTGTGTGTGTGTGTGTGTGTGTGTGTGCATGCGTGCGTGTGTGTGCATGCATGGGTGTGTGTGTGTGTGTGTGTGCATGTGCGTGTGCATGCGTGCGTGCGTGTGCGTGCGTGGGTGTGTGTGTGTGCGTGTGCATGGGTGTGTGTGAGCGAGCGAGACAGAGAAAGTGAGAGAGAGAGTTGGGTAAACTTTACACTGTGCATGGGTGTGTGTGTGTGTGTGTGTGTGTGTGTGTGTGTGTGTGCGCGCTCGCGTGTGTGTGTGAATCATAGAACATTCTATAAAAAGTATTATAAAATTATAATAATTATTGATGTTGTTGTTTTAAATGAGTACACTTAATGGAGGCACATCGTCAACACACACGCGATGGACAATTCAAACGTATTTCACACACACACATAGTTCTGTTTCACTCAATTTATAACATTTATTTCCATGAAAATGAGTACTCTAAACCTGTGTGTGTGCGCACGCGCTTGTGCATGTGCACATTCATCTAGTGTGCATCATACATAAGAGAGAGAAGAAAGGCTGGTGTTCAAAACTAGTCTACTGTAGTCAGGAGCATGCCCTTTAAAGTTTACTGTAGCTAAGAGCATGCCCTGTTAGTGCTACGGTAGCTAAGAGGATGCCCTGTTAGTGCTATGGTAGCTAAGAGCATGCCCTGTTAGCCTACGTTAGCTAAGAGCATTCCCTGTTAGCCTACTGTCGCTAAGAGCATGCCCTGTTAGTGCTACAGTAGCTAAGAGGATGCCCTGTTAGTGCTATGGTAGCTAAGAGCATTCCCTGTTAGCCTACAGTAGCTAAGAGCATGCCCTGTTTGCCTACTGTAGCTAAGAGCATGCCCTGTTTGCCTACGGTAGCTAAGAGGATGCCCTGTTAGTGCTATGGTAGCTAAGAGCATGCTCTGTTTGCCTACTGTAGCTACTGTAAGAGCATTCCCTGTTAGTGCTATGGTAGCTAAGAGCATGCCCTGTTTGCCTACTGTAGCTAAGAGCATGCCCTGTTAGTGCTACAGTAGCTAAGAGCATGCCGTGTTAGCCTACGGTAGATAAGAGCATGCCGTGTTAGCCTACGGTAGCTAAGAGCATGCCCTGTTTGCCTACTGTAGATAAGAGCATGCCGTGTTAGTGCTACGGTAGCTAAGAGCATGCCGTTTTAGCCTACGGTAGATAAGAGTATGCCCTGTTTATCTACGGTAGCGAAGAACATGCTCTGTTAGTGCTACGGCAAGAGCATACTTTGTTATCAGTACTGTAGCTAAGAGCATTCCCTATTAGTCTACTGTATTTAAGAGCATATCATGTTAGTGCTACGGTAGCTAAGAGCCTGCCCTGTTTGCTTATACTGTAGCTAAGAGCATGCCCTTTTAAAGGCAGGGTTAGTCATTCTTGCTAACATGCTCAAATCAAAGCAGTATCGCTCCACAGTCCTCCGCAGCGGTGCCTCACACATAGAAATGCATTGTAAAGCAAAGCAAAGCGTAGTGTTACTATTTACGGAGCCAGGGCTGTGTAGAAGTATCACATTATTTTTATTATTATTTAACACACAGAGCACGGTAAGCTAGCGAAATGCGAGGAGATACAGTATTTGTTGAATTTGACAAAAAGTGTATTAGCTTAGCATTTAGCCGACAAAAGCTGACTTTTACCTTTATGTGCAACTTTAGCTAGGCACATGCCCTGTTAGCAGAGGTGGGTTACTGCAGTGGTTCTCAAAGTGTGGGTCGGGACCTCCCGGGGGGTCACGAGACACAGAAGTGTGGGTAAAGAGATGATTTTCAGAAATTACAAAACATTTTCAAATGATTAAAAATAGCATGTTTTAGCCATATTTTTTTGTAGTAAATTTGTTAATACATTAGTTGATGTATGCTGCTACTAGCCTATATTAAAATACTATCAAATAATATTATGGCTGTCACGCTTCTACCACCTCTGGGGATAGCGGGGGTCACGAGTCTCTGGTACTGTGATTTTGGGGGGTCACGAGCTGAAAAGTTTGAGAATCACTAAACGGGTTACACTTACAGTATTCTGGTATATTTACTAGATGTACCAGAGTAGTTAGAATGCAACTTTACTTTTTACTTTTACTCAAGTATATTTGTGAATATTTTATTTTACTTTTACTCTGCTACATTTTCCTATTGCAGTCATTACTCGCTACATCAATACAGTTGCAACTGATCGTTACAACTGTTCTTCTGATAACATTGATCATAGTTTGCTATTAGGGAAAGTTAAATGGTATGGCTTTACTCAATTTGCTTTATCATGGTAGTCAGGTCACGGGGGCTGCAGCTCCAGCAGGAGACCCCAAACTTC
Organism: Typhlichthys subterraneus; assembly: GCA_027564835.1. Taxonomy (NCBI): domain Eukaryota; kingdom Metazoa; phylum Chordata; class Actinopteri; order Percopsiformes; family Amblyopsidae; genus Typhlichthys; species Typhlichthys subterraneus. The sequence goes on along the minus strand of JAODUH010000021.1, from coordinate 301,236 downwards.
TCTTTCCCGAGCCACATTAACCAGCTCTGACTGTGATATCCCGAGGCGTTTCCAGGCCAATGTGGAGATATAATCTGTAAACCTAGACCTGGGTCTTCCTCGAGACCTCCTCCCAGCTGGACGTGCCTGAAACACCTCCCTAGGGAGGAGCCCAGAAGGAATTCTTACCAGATGCCCATACCACTTCAACTGGCTACTTTGACGCAAAGGAGCAGCGACTCTACTCCGAGTTCCTCACGGGTAGCCGAGCTTATCACCATATCTCTTAAGGGAGATGCCCACCACCCTCCTGAGAAAACCCATGAACGAAAATTGCCCGGTAGATCGAGAGCTTTGCTTTCTCCGGCTCAGCTCTCTTTTCGTCACAATGGTGTGGTAAAGTGATTGTAATATTGTTCCCGCTGCACCGATTCTCCGGCCAATTTCCCACTCCAATGTCCCCTCACTCGCGAACAAGACCCCAAGATACTTGAACTCCTTCACGTCAAGACTTTGGTTTCCTGCTGAGTACCATGGCCTCAGGTTTAGCAGTGCTAATCCTCATTCCAGCCGCTACACACTCGGCTGCGAACCGACCCAGTGAAAGCTGGAGGTCACGGACCGATGATGCCATGAGGACCAAATCATCTGCAAAAAGCAGCGAAAAGATCACCAGGCCACCGAATCGCAACCCCTTCCCAAGACTACCCTTCGATATCCTGTCCATGAATATCACAAACTGGATTGGTGACAAAGGGCAGCCCGGGCGGAGACCAACCCCCACCGGAAACGAGTCAGACTTACTGCTGAGAATCTGTACACAGCTCTAGCTTTGGACATACAGGGATTGGATTGCCTTTAAAAGGGACCCCCTCACCCCATACTCCTGCAGCACCTCCCACATTATCTCCCGGGAAACCCGGTCATACGCCTTCTTCAGATCCACAAAACACTTGTAAACCGGAAGGGCATACTCTCAGGCCCCCTATAGGATCCTTGCGAGAGTAAAGAGCTGGTCCATTGTTGCACGACCAGGACGGAAACAACATTGTTCTTATTCAATCTGAGGTTCGACAACTGACCAAATCCCTCTTTCCAGCACCTATACAGTAGATTTTCTCAGGGAGGCTGAGATGTGTGATACCCCTATAAATAGGCACACACTCTCTAGTCCCCCTTTTTGAACAGGAGAACCACCACCCCAGTCTGCCACTTCTTGGGCATTGCCCCAGACTTCCACGCAATGTTAAAGAAGCATGTCATCCAAGACATCCCCTCCACACCCAGAGCTTTCAGCATTTCTGAACGAATCTCATCAATCCCCAGGGCTTTGCCACTGCGTAGTTGTGCAGTGACTTGCACCTATAGAACACATAATGTTTATTTTACAGCCTGCATGATTATGTATGCAGATGATTTAACACTTTACATGTCTGCACCTGCTGTTGAAGAAATCACTGCAGCAATCAACAAGGAGTGTTACTGATAACTTGTTTTGAATATCTCAAAGACTAAGACAAACAGATTGTTTGTGTAAGCAAGTCAAACTTATATTTTAATGTCACACATACACCACAAGCAGTGTTGGGCAGTAACTACCTAGTTACTAGTAACATTATTAATTTTTTCAGTAACTAGCAGTGTAACTAATTATTATTTCCAAATCAGTAATAATATTACAATTACTAATCCAAGTAATACATTACTGCATTACAAGAACGAGATTTCTGGTCCTAGCAAACATAGGGTAGGCTAAATGAACCAACCTGTCCAATCATCTGGTTTGAGAGGCTGATTGTTGACTCCTAAGGTTCATTATTGTTCCAATAAAGAGGATTCAATTCTAAAATTACCTGGCTTCACAGGTTGTCATTTTTCAGAAGGGGCGAAACAGGGTAGTGATTGTAAAAGTAATATAGTAATGTAACTAGTAACGTAACTGACTTGTAATACCCAGAAATAAGTATAGTAGTATAATAGTATAGTAAAAGTATAATAGTAACTTAAACAGTTCGTGAGTAACTTGCCCAACTACGACCACAAGACATGCCATCAGAGGTAACTACACAATTTCAAAAACCAAAACAAATAAATCGGAAACAGCGCACAGCGTGTTGTATAGAGAGTTGAGTATAACTGGAACAGGTCATATTGATAAAACAACACAAAACAATTATAGGTAAAGCTCATATCTGCTCATATGGACAAAAGAGTACAGTGTATACAATATGTGTGTGTGTATATGTACAGTATGTGTGTATATGTGTATGTGTACAGTATATGTATTTGTACTGTATGTATATGTGTATATGTGTATATGTGTGTGTATGTACAGTAAATGTGTGTATACATGTATATGTACATGTATGTGTATGTATGTATATGTGTGTATGGATGTATATTTGTGTGTATATGTGTATATGCACATGTATGTGTATGTGTATATATGTATATGTACGTGTATGTATGTATGTATGTATGTATGTATATGTACGTGTATGTATGTATGTATGTATGTATGTATGTACATTTGTATATATGTATATTTGTATGTATGTATATTTGTGTGTATGTATGTATATTTGTGTGTATATGTACAGTAAATGTTTATATGTATGTATATGTGTGTATATATGTATATGTACATGTACAGTATGTGTATGTATGTATATGTGTGTATGTATGTATATTTGTGTGTATATGTGTATATGTACAGTAAATGTTTATATGTATGTATATGTGTGTATATATACAGTATGTACAGTATGTACAGTATGTGTATGTGTATGTATGTACATATATGTGCATGTATGCATATGTGTGTATGTATGTATATTTGTGTGCATATGTGTATATGTACATGTATGTGTGTATGTATGTGTGTATATGTATTATTGTACATTTGAAATGGCGTATTTCCTTGTTTTGTTGTTTTACATGTTGTTTATGTTATGTGTTTTGTGTGGACCCCAGGATGAGTAGCTATCATTTTTTTGCATCGACTTATGGGGATCCTAATGAATCACAAATAGTAAAGGTAAATGCATTACACCCTTAATACATAATAATAATAATAATAATAATAATAATAATAATAATAATAATAATAATAATAATGTATAGTGCTTTCTGCACTTAAGAAATAGGAAAAAAATTGATTAGAATCCATGTTCACTGATGTATAAAAATCTAAAACTGTGCATTAGTCATTATTAATAACTGATACAATAATACCATTAGAATGATTTAAAAAAGTATGTTGCTGGAAAATTTATTTCAATCATTAATTGTAGCTATGACTCCCATCGCCCAGGAAATGGACAACCTTCCCCCCTTCCCCCGTTCCCCACACACACAGACACAGGCGCGCACACAAAATATGTTGGACAGACTAAACACGGGCCAGGCCATGTGATGTGTCACAGGGGCAGGTGGGCTAATAAAATGCCGCTACTGCATGGTAAGCATGATAGACGATAACAAAGTTGCATCCTACTTCTCCACTTTGTTTCAGTGAGACATGACGATGTGGATGTATGGATGGGAAAAGAGACCAACCAGTTCACCATGTGTTTACTGTAGTACCAAGCTACCGTGGATCTAATGAAGTGACTTGTTGGGATAAGCTTGAAATGAGTCATCTTTATAAATTAGATGTTCAGTACAGCAACAAATTAACATAAAAGGAGTTTTGTGAGTGTGTGTGTGTGTGTGTGTGTGTGTGCGTGCGTGTGTGCGTTTGTGTGCGTGTGTGTCTGCCTGTTAGTGCTTAAAAGCTTTTTTTAAATTTTGGTTCAATATGTTCTCACGTTAAGGTTTCATTTACAGAAGAATTAAGTTAATTACACATGTAATGTTTATATACAGTATATACACATATTGTACATACGGTATGTATATTATCAATATACTAATACGGGATCGATTTGACATTTGAACTATTAAATGAAGCAATGGAGAATATCTATCATCTGTGGTATAGTCACATAAAGTGACACACCACCTTGTTTCCAACAGCCTCAACCAAAGCCTGCATGGACTGATCCTCACGGAGCACATATACTGTAAGTACCACACCACACATGGTCCTACACACAGCAGGTATGGGCTCACAATATAAAAGGGATCATACAGTGTTTCATAAAATGGATGGAATGCAATTACTACTCTGGTAATTATTTCAAGAAATGCTTCTATAGGGAGCTGTGTGTGTGTGTGTGTGTGTGCACACGTGCGTGTGTGTGTGTGCGCATGTGTGTGCATGTGTATGTGTGTGTGTGTGTGTGTGTGCGTGAGCGCACGTGTGTGTGTGTGTGTGTGTGTGTGTGTGCGTGGCAGTACAAAAAGGAGAGGTGAATGACGCAAGGGAAAAAGAGAGAGAGATGAGGACTCCTTTGTCGTCAGAGGGTCTCCAAGAGAAAGAGAGAGAGAGAGAGAGAGAGAGAGAGAGAGAGAGAGAAGAGAGAGCAGCAGTGAAGAAGATGACAAAACAATACAAGAACAAAACGAGAGAGACAGACTTGCACGCAGTCTAGATTGTCCTAGAGACATACAATTGACTATATGCACTTTCATCAGGACAAGTTCCAATTTTTTAACTGATACACATGTTTCCATGTCTATTCCATGTCGGCAATATACTGTATATATATTATATAGCTATTATTATAGACATTCATTCATCATGCTGGAGCTGATGTTAAAAAGTATGCCAATGGTATATGTATGTGTGTGTGTGTGTGTTGATTTGAGTGTTGTGATCCTGATACCTTCATGGAGAAACAACAATGCCCCCACCCCCCCACCCCCCCAGACACACACTTCTGCCCTAACAGCTACCTATATATTCCATTGATGTCTATTATTTCTCAATCAATAAAACCACCACATGTGAGTGTGTATAGACTGACAGTATATCAAGGACTTTATAGCAGATATTGGTTAACAAAGGTTCAGTAGGACTTCAAAGAAATGTATTGCTTATTTCATACTGATGTTCAATCACTTCTTAATCTGGGACTTGCTGTGCAAAAACATAAAACGAGGTAATGGAGAAGCCTAGGAAGAAATGGTCAACAGGTGCAGAGGGTGGTCATGGAGATTCGCGGGGATAGGGGTTCACACTAAGAGAGGAAATGCTCCAAGCAAAAAGGGGAACATCGCCTCATATGTCATCATCAAATATATAATTTGGGACTGCTTCATAGAGAGCAAATAGGGTGCTTTGGTGGACCAAAAGAATGATTAAATAAGTTATTCTATGACGGTGCTATCACTGCTAAAGCACAAAGCGTACCTGGTAAGCATGCCACATATTAGCAGTTCAATTTGGAAGATAATATTTCACTTTTCAAGCTTCAAATAGAAGAATTTAACATTATGCTATGCAGACGTTATCACGTATCCATTAGAATGCCATGTAGAGCAAAAAATAAATTTAAAAATACAAAATACAAAATTAAGTTTTAACAGTATTCCGCATTTGGCCACACCTCAGTTGCTCCTGGATATCCTTTGAGCAAAGCTATGCAAAGGTAATTCTTACTTTGGCTATCTGCATTTATTAGTGACATTATTAACCAATGATGTCAGGCACAAAAATGTAAAGCCCTACTTGACACTACTGGACACTCAGACATTAAAAGTACAGGCTGACCTACAAGAGCACACGTTACCCTTTCAATTAAAATTGGTCTTCTAATACAATATTTATGAATCACAAACACACTCACATGCTCACATGCTGAAGTGAGCGATTTAAGAATTTAGAGGCAATTGGGAATGCAGTCTACAACCATTTATTTTTCTCCATGTGATTCATGCTGACAGATTTAGCACAGAAACATGTAACAATGCATTGCAAACACACATATAGTATTACTTTGTGTATGCAAAGATATACTGTATAAGGATATTCATACACTGTACGATATACACACACAAGCGCACCATGAAGTCATACTGTAGAATACAACATATACACACAAGCGCACCATGAAGTCATACTGTACGATACAACATACACACACAAGCGCAACATAAGTTCATACTGTACGATACAACATACACACACAAGCGCACCATGAGGTCATACTGTACGATACCACATACACACACAAGCGCACCATGAAGTCATACTGTACGATACAACATACACACACAAGCGCACCATGAGGTCATACTGTACGATACAACATATACACACAAGCGCACAATGAAGTAATTTGATCATAGTCATTTGTAGAAATCTCACAGAGAGAGAGAGAGAGAGAGAGAGAGAGAGAGAGAGAGAGAGAGAGAGAAATAGGAAGAAATAAATGTTCTTTTGACCCTGCAGTATTCAGAATCCAGAATGCTATCAAAAAGATCCACACGTGTCTGTGCGTACTGTATGTCATGGAACAGTGCACGTGTGCATCTGTGTGTACTGTATGTCATGGAACAGTGCACGGTGCGGGCCTCGCTGTCTGAAACATTTTTTCAGCCAAAAATAAATAAAACGCAGAAAGCATTGTGCTCCGTGAGTCACAACAAAAGACCGGTTACGAACCGTATCGTCCCCCGACCCCTGAAACTATTGTTTCTGCTTGGAGCTATCAGGACCACCACAGCCCGCCTGCCCCCAACATTCCACTCTGTTAGCTAATCTTGGCGACTACAGTATACTGTACATACAACGAACAGCACTTAACATTAGCGGCATAAGTAGGGTTGAAACCTGTATACATGTTACCTTAAAGGCTACAGTATTATTCATTTATGGTTAGGCTAAGTATAACTGAGTAAATGAACCAACTTTGGAATCAGTATGATTACTATAGTTAATTTTGTATAGCAATGTTTCCCCCTCATTTACAATCAAGAAGAAAGAAACAAACTGTAAGGACAACGTCGAAAATAAAGGTGTCGCCATAAGCAAGTTGTTGGGATCCAATCGAAGTTGTCAGAGGTACAGATACAAGGTGTAACTGTATAGTGTAACCTGGTGGCAGACACCAGGCTTACGGTTAGGTGTGGTGCAGGTGAGGTCGGGCTCTATGTTGTCTCCTGTTTTGTGGGTGTGGCTTTATTGTGGATAGTGATGTCCCTCCGTGACTATACTGGCTGTACCGTTAATGTTTTTGAAGCCATTTCAGACGTCAGTGGTCATTGACATTTAAGATAAAGGAGGCCTATGATAGTTGGGACAGGAGTTATGAGCTAATAAACCAACATGTTTACTGTTAATACAAGAAAATTACATTCAGGTCAATTAGTTGATGCTTTAATTCAATGTGACAATTTCAAGGAACAGATAAAGACATCTTGATTAGTGTGCTGACAGGTAGGTCAGGTCAACTCCAGGCCTTGAGCTAGACTGCGAGTCAAACACCCAGACCCAGACTATCCTGCAAGCCACCCTTCCCCTCCCAATATTACTTCAACATCAAGAAAACCCTACAGCTGATAACCCATCTGTGTTGTTGAACAATCCTCTCTCTTAGCCTTGAACCAAGGAATTATGATTGGATCTACAGCAGCTATGACCCACGAGACTAAACGGTAGCAATAGATATAAACTTTTCTGCATCCAGCAGTTTATGCAACACATATAAAACCCCAATAGACGCAAGAATAAAAGAATAAGAATGAAAAAAAATCACAGCAGTGATAGTCTAGCCACCAGAACTACTAAAGATATTGTAGCTGTCACTGAGTGCATGCGCAAATGTGATGTTCAAGGTGAATAACATGGGACACATGATTTACTGTAAATAGTACAAATATAAATTATAGATAGATATTAATACAAATTGGAGATAAATATAAACAAATACAAATTATGCGTAAAGCTCACGTAGTCGCTGTGAGGCAGCATTATGCCTATAGTCAAGCCAATTTATAGCACTTCTGACATGTAAACTAGGAAAGGGTGTGATGGAGATATCGACATTTTGATAAATATATATATAGATAATTTTAAATGTAGATTTACAAAAGTGGCCTTCCATCACTATCATCACAACAAATGTTCAGCTCTTGTATAAAAGCAGAGTTTAAATGAAATGAGTGATTGCATTGCAGTCCAGTTATTTCATTGCTGTTGGAATATACTATATACATAAGGAAATATGTTAAATACATTTTATAAAATACTACAATATTACTATACTACAATAATACAAAGTCATTATACAGTAGAATACTGTGTGTGTGTGTGTGTGTGTGTGTGTGTGTGTGTGTGTCATAATACTGACATACAGTATTTACTCTATCTCTTTTCTGAGAGAGTGAATATGTTTAATTGGAACTGTGGCGATACAAAATATACTGTATGTAGACATTTCTATTGAGGTATAGGGTACATTTAGTAAATTTAGGGTTCAGTTAGCAGGTAATATTTGTATGCACAAATGTTTTACATGTACTTCTCTATTACGTTATTATGTTATTATGTTAAGAAACATAATACAACACCCTGACAAATACTTTTATTCAAATTCTCATTATATGGGGTGCCAACTTTACTCAGGTGGCTGAAATGGCTTCTTAATAACATTAGTGTGGTTTCAGCAGTGTTACAAAAAAGATACATGGAATAAAAATTTAATAATACTTTTTTTTTTTATTATTAAGAAAGGCCTTTTGTCCGTGGGTCTCCGGTGCAAATGTACTGACTGAAACAACAAAAAGCTACATGTCTGTAGCCTGTAGCATTTGATGCTAGCAGTGAGGCATGGAGGCAATTTGAATAGTGGTCCTTACATGTTTAAACCATCCCTGTTGTGGTTTTGCAGCAGCTTGCAGCACTACGCCTGCTATTATTTTGTAATACTCTGCTAAGATGAACATGTGAGTTCTATCTTTTGCAAACTGACGCTATTGTTGCATTGTTTTGGTATAGAAGAAATCCAAATGGATTTGGAATGTGCTTGCTAGCATTATTGCAATTAAAATCTGATCTGGTCAGCATTTTTCAATTCATTGGTGTGTGTTGAATGTTTTATAAATGATTGACATTACTAAGCCTCTATTTAGACTGGTTCAGGTCTATAGGAATGGGCTGCCATCCATGACATTTTTTCTTATTGTAATCGATATGAATGGACACTAAAGGATGAGTCAACATTTGCCTTTGAGAAGCTGGTTCAATTCAGTTTAACTAAAATTAGACACGAATAAGTTTACACTTTTGTGTAAAAACCAGATATTTAATATTACAGTATAGGCCTACAACATGTTAAAACATTGCAGGCCTAATTTATGCTTTAAACAATGTTGCTCTACTTTTTGATAAAGATGATTTTTATAGATATATAATTTAATAATATGATGGAGAATTTGGTATCCCTGCATTCTACACACAAAAAATATATATATACATAGTATATTTATTATTTACTTTTTCTGATTGTAAATAAAATAAGATGCATAGAAGCAACTCAAAGCAATTAGCTATAGCAAAGCTATTAGGGATGCACAAGGGCATTCATAAAAGAGACACTATGGCGCTAATAATAAATGGTATTGGAAAGCCAACCACAAACTGTGACATATTTAGAGCTCCATTTACACAGTCATATAGGTCAAAATGTTCATAGATTCCTTAACTAGAGGACTGTTGGGTCACCCTACCGGTAGCATATGCTAGACCCACTGCAATTAGAATATTATCAAACATAGAGTAACGGCACACACTGTCAGTACAATTGGTCAAAAGTGTAAAGTTTACATTGGTCATATAATTCAAAAATATATTATTAAAATAACCAGTTTCAAGTGTAAATCTTACTTGTCAGATGAGGCCTGCTATGTAGGCCTATATAATCTATTGCGGTTATGACAGCACAGCACAAACATCTACACTATCTTACTTGAAATATACCTGGTGTGTATGTGTGTGTTACCATGCACATGTGACAACATATTCAGCCATACAATTAATTACATATTTCACAAGGTGATTTCATGATCCATCAGACAAAGCCATGTTTATACACAATGCGAACCTTACAGTAACCTGTAACAATATGTAAACATCACTTGGTCCAGGATTTACAAGCTAAAGACAAAAACAATGCCTTCATAACACGTATAATCTACAGTAGCCTATGCCCTGGAAGGCAGACACCATTTCCCAAGAAGAGAGACACCATTTTAAACAAGAAACACCTATGGGAATCGTATGTGGCCAGTTCACGCACACCCATTGCAGTCAGCGTGGACTACACAAATGCAATGTAAAAAGTAGTTCCAAATTGACGTCATCAATCGCTAAAACTCTTTCACTCAATTACCTTTCTCAGGGTGTGAGGCCAGATGAGGAGAAGGGGCGGGTGTGGCTGGGTGTGTCTCTCTCTCTGAGCCACACAGCTCAGCACACTGGAACGACGAACTTGGTTCTTTCTCTATGATAGGTCTAATCTGATTCTCGATTCATCTGGCAACGCACGGACATGCGCTCAGTCTCCAGCCTTTGTCACCTGCACATAAAGTAAGAATATGGGTGAGATCAAACTACAGCATAGTTCAGTTATAAACTTGTGTGTTGTAATTTGTGTGTAGCCTATATATACACAACATATTAGCCTATATAAAAACAGCAGCGATGGTGTTGGTGGAAGGGGCACCCATAGGCCTATATGTTACATCGCTGGGCTAAACGTTTTACTTTTTTCACGTAGTTAATGGACATATACGGGTTCGCCTTGACGAAGCTTGGTGATTATGAATATGGCAGTTCTCATTAATTATATAGACTATTGTATAATTGTTTTCCGAATTCAACAGTTTTACAGGGCGTGTCCGTTAGTTGCCTAAAGGCCTAGGCTTACTCATACAAACATTTTACGTCGTCACTGAGTCATATCACAGCTATATCATTCTATGTATTTATGCCAGTATTACTTTTATTATATTATGTCTTTTAGACGTGTTTGGGCTTGGCTGACATTCGTTGTCTCATGCATTTAACGTCATACATTGCCTAACATTAATGATGGCTATAGCCGCTATCAGATATATGATGGAGGTCTACTGCTATGATTTGGAGTGAATTACCGCGGTCTTCGTGTTAATCAGGAGAATATGTGGGCTCAACTAGAAGTTTAATTTATCCTGGAGAATAATTGTATTGTCTAGAAGGCGCTGCATTTTTATCACAGTGTTCAATATATAAATTACATCGCCTTCTGTGAAATCGTTTTACGTGTATCCAGCTTTTACCATCCGTTTGGAAGGAGTTTTGTGAGTCCGTGAGTGTTCCAATATGACCAAACGGCTTACCTGCAAAAGCCAGAATAGTCGGCAGGCTACTGTATTTTAACATTTTATGATGATAATGCCCTATCGTGAGTACTATATTGTGTTCGTTGTGTATATTTTGTGAGAACTGTGACATGAGGAATGGATGCTTGAATTGGAATACTATTCAGAAATTTCGGGAAAGCACGTGTGTGTTTTGTGAGACTGTGTGTGACTGGAATGACTCTTCGTCTAGAGGTCTCTCTCTCTCCCTCTCTCTCTCTCTCCCTCACACACACACAGACACACGAACACAGGTACTCGGCAGGAACTTCTGCTGTTTGGTCAGCGTGAAGCAACAACTTTACTCGCGCAGTATCTGACTCCATCTGCCATGGGACTTTCCCTGCTTTATGGCCTTTGGGGGAATCCCTTGCATATGCGCGTTTAACCTTGCATACAGGTGTGTGTGTGTGTGCGTTAATTCTGTGACAGACACAAGTGGTGGCATTCCACATCCCACCCTGAATGCACGGGTTGATTGTTTTCCCACGTGCGTCTAGATTGTTCCGAGGGTCTCCCTGTGTTTATGCTGCGTTCACACAATTGGGCGTTGTATTGTGCTGAGGGCAACTGTTTAGTGGGAGACTCAGGGGCGTGGTGGCGAGGGGACTTATCAAACTCACATTATAGACAATGTTTTGGTCCGACATATTTTGCAGAGCCATGAAAAAATATCTTCTTTCTGAGTCGCAGGACTCGCAAGTTTGAGGAGTTAGGCCCTACGATGTGGCAGTGAAACTCAGGCTAGATTTTCTAACAAAGAAGAATTGACAGCCGAAAAACAACAGGGGCACAGAGGTCTGATAACAATGATGCTATTAAGCCCGTAATGGTGAAAAGAACAATAGAAAATATTGACATTTATGGTACAAAGCCAAAATGTAAGCAGAAAAAATAACTTTCTTTAAAATATTGTTAAATTCCATGAGCACGCTAATGGCGTTTCCAGCGCTGAATGAGCCCTCCGCAAATGCTTTTTGGGGTAAGGGCTTCCCAGCTTATTAGTTATGAACAGCAAGCCCAGACCGCAAAAAGATTCGCGAAGGACATATCGACTGTCGCAGCTGGTGCGTCCGATGGAGAGTCCGTTCAGATTTTAAAAGTGACACCCAGGGGTCCGACCATTTGCATCCCGAGGCGCGTGTGCCTTCAACTCGTCAGTACTCTGGACGTTGGGAGAGAGGGGGACCCGATAGCCAAGGCTACTGCAACTAGGAGCTGTCCAAGGTCCTGCTGTCCAATCCCCACTCCTCGATCATTTTAATTCTCCTCTATCTCCCCTCGCGGCTCACCTCTCTTTTCCTTTCCTTCACCCCGTCTCTCTCGGTTTTTTTTTTATCCAAACGCTAAAAGGCTTGTGAGCCCTGCGTGGATATTTTGAAACTGCTTACAGCTATTTGTGGTTCTGTATTTATAGATCCCCTTCGTTCGTGATGTCGCCCTACAGTAAAAAACTGGCTAGCTCCCGCCGCTCTAGCGATCTCTGCAAGGAGGGAGAAAGCAGTAAACTGCTCGCAATAAATAGAGAGCAGCGAGGGATCTTATTGGAGCAAACGAAAACTCGTCATCGACCAATCAGTGTTTCTCTCATATAGGGACCCCCCTTTTTGAAAAAAAAAAAGAAAAAAAAAAGAAAAGAGAAAATATAAGGCTTACCAAATTGTGTTCTACACCAGCGACCGTACATGTATGCGGCTATACCGAGGTATGGCGTCGGATAATGCTAAACTATCTTAATAGTAATATAGAAATACATTTAGTCGAGAATGTCATTTCGGCTTATGTATTTTGCAGGTCTTATACTCGCTGAAATATATCTGATAATATTTTCGTGTAGCCCATTTTTTAATCGGGGAAAGTTTGCATGCCAAACTTCATCACCAACAGACAAAAGTCAAAGGCATAGTGGTCAATAACAATTTAACCATTTATGACCAAATGTTGGCTAGCACTGCACAGCGGTGCACGTCATACCACAACAGCACATAGAGTGCATTGTTCACCTATAGAGTTCACCGGAGTATATACCACTGTATTAGTGGCACAGGCGTCCCTTGACTGCATATTTCATGTATTGCCTGGTGTACATTATATGTGAAATCCATCAGAAAATATCCAGAACGTTGCTCCAACAGTTTGCAAGAAGTCAAACAAAATAGTCTAACTGCCATATTGAATCAAACAGAATGGCTACTTTGCACACAATGTAATTAACTAGAGCTGTTAATCAATATGATAAACATGTATCATATACTCTGAACACACACGTTCCAACAGTCTTTAATTGTTTCATTTGATTTGACAAAATAAACAATGTAGAATATCTCCACTTACCTGAGTTTAATTCTCCAGTCTTTATCAAGCCACCCCCACCCCCCGTCATTCCCCTCCCCTCCACGGTCGGAAATAATGAAACAGCTAGACGTTATAACGAGGTGGAGGCCCGGTCACGATATATATTCAGACCGCATGCACGCCCCTCCGCGTCTCTTATGTTTATATCAGGATTAATCCCAAACCACCACCTCTCCACACACTCGTTCCACTCCTCCTCCACTCTTCATTCCAACCTTCTTGTAACTCTTCTGCATTCAGTTGGGCTGCCAGCAGGAACGGGGCTCCCGCTAAAACAAGCTTTGGGAGAGATATTTTAGGAGATCTGTAGCAAATGGGGAAAGAATATACCAACCCAAAATCCCCAGCCCTTCTGTCGTGCACCCCTCCTCATGTGGGTGCTTTAACATTTATTTGCCTTATTTATTTTTGATTAGGTGGTGTTTTCATGTGCGAACCAGTCAGTCACGATTCTCCTCCACCGTCTGCGCTGCACAGTGGCTGCCTCTCCTGACGCAGCCAACGCGCGCATTACTCACTTTAGCAGTCACGACCTGAGAATCCGCGCTGCTGCCGCTGACGATCCGCTATCCGCGCGCGCTCGTCCGACGTAAACGCTTATTATAGGGAATGAATCGCAACTGCACATTTAACAAGACAAAGGCAGCAATTCGGCCAAAGTTGATTGTCTATTTACACCCTATAGTGAACCGATTTTCGTGATATTGGAGATCTAACCTAACCTATAGGTTAGGCTACATTTTTTGGGTGGCACAAATAATAGTTTATTATACGTGCGAGGACTGGGTGTGACAAAGAGCAATTCTTGTGTGACGTGAATGAGTCGAGCTGCATGACTGCAAACGCGAGCAGCCTCACGATCTGGTGGCTCATTGAGGCTCGATAGTTGGACTAGTGAATGCTCGTTTGGGCTTCAGCGTCTCCCAGGTCTAGCCAATGTAACATATGGCATGCAAAGTTTACGCGAAGAGACCCTGACAGAAACAGGAATATATCAGTTAGGACTTGTTCACGTTTTTCGCCATCAATCCAAGACGAATGCGCGCACATGAGATGGAGACTATCCTTTAACGACGTATTATTAGGCGGTTTAATTTTTTACATTTTCGATTTAATAGATGGAATGGGAAAGCCGAAAACAAAAAGTTATTGGAGTTGGTATGGCATGGTGAAATTAAAGCGATGACGTGAGCAGGAGAGCTGCCAAGTCGACTGTTGCTCGTCTCTGTCCGAGGGTTCCGCTTAGATGACTCGAAAAGATCTACATCTACATTGCAGATAGGCCTGCTATTAAATAAAATGTGTTTTAACGGAGTGACAGCTCCTATATAGTGTTAAAATCCGTTTAGTGAAGCTATTTGTTTTTCCAGACAAACTAAAAGATTATGGCTGTTATAGGACGCCCCTCTCCTTTCCCAAACACCTATCAGCACCATCCGTCCCCGCTTTACTGCTATTGGTGTTGTTCCAGCACCGTTGCTGCTGGACAGCTCCCGGGTCTCCCCCTCCTTTCAGGCAGAATGGCGCTGTGGTCTCGATGCCGCAGCATGCGGAGCCTCACTGTTGGCATCTCTCCTCCTCTCTCTTTCTCTTTCCACATCCTCTTCGTCCTCCACGTCAACATCGACGTTCCTCTTTAAAAGGGGGACCATTGAAGGGAGTGGGGGGGGGGGGGGGGG
>JAODUH010000021.1:251163-272464 GCA_027564835.1 Typhlichthys subterraneus | reverse complement strand
GGCGTGTTGGAGCAGGGAGAGATCTAAAACATGCAGGGTGCGGCCCTCCAGGACCGGAGTTGAATAGCCCTGCTGTATACACATACAGTACTGGTCTCATTAAGGTTATGCCATTTGCCCACATTCCAATGTCCATGGTGTATAAAAGTATTTTAACTGCCCTTTTGTCTCTGGATAATCACTGTATTGTCCCTGGATAGTCACTGGATAGTTTGATAAGGTTTGTGTTCAAATTCCGATGGGCCATCCAATATTGAAATTTAGGTTTTGGGCGACACATACTGTAATAGACAAAACTTACAGTATGGAGAGAGAGATAATCACTGGAAAATGTCTTTATGTATAGTATAAATCGTGTCTGATTATAGGGTTGAGACACGTCAAACGAGGTTCCAGATAAAACTGCAGATTATTTGAACGACAGTAGTGAAGAACCAAGCTTCCTGTTATCTCCCATTATTGTTGTAAATGTGTTTCTAATGACTACCAGTACCACTACCAACTACTAGGGGTGCACAATATATCGATTCAGTATCGTTATCGCAATATCACGTTGCCCAATATCATATTGAAAAGTGAAGTGAAGTGCAATAATCAGTATATTTAGTGGAGAGATGTGTCCATTGGCTGTGTGGTTTAGTTGTGTTTGATTTAGACAGAGCAGTACAGGAAGCCAATGACATAATAGAGATCAAAGAGGAAACATTAGTGGCCTAAAAGAATGCCTCTTCGGTATCTTGGAATTACTGTTTTTGTACCAATCCAATATGACAAATGAAATTGAAAAAGTGTTGTTTTGATATGTTATGAATATATTTTTATGCATTTTCCCATAACCCAAACCATTCCTATGTTTTAACTTTAAATTAATATCGATATTGCAATTTTCATGATCAATAGCACATTTTGTCAATATCGTGCACCCCTACCAACTACTATATTTTCTTTTCTTCAGGTTTTCCAGTTTACAGATACAGTACTGTATTAGTTTGTGTCTTCGACAGGGAGAATCCATTATAAGTAGCAGAAAATTGAGTATTTTACTAGTAGTTAACTTTTTCTGTGATTCTGATGCTACGATTTCCTTCATTATCTTGGCTATTTGATAAACCAGGCCCATGAAGCACACAAACATCCTATAAATGATGTCTAACTCATTCAACACTAAATTATATACAGCAAACATTAGATTTGCATCTGACATAACAGGACAGCCAAACTGGAGGCTTTTTATTTATTGTTTTTATTTAGTAGTTTATTAGTTTTATTGATTTTTTTTTAACCATTCCTGATTCAAATGAATGCATCGCCATCAATCTCTGCCAAAGCCTGATTCGACCCATTCATGTGAATCAGGTGGGTTGGAGATATCTAAAACACGCAGGGCAGTAGAGCCATAGGACCAGGGGTGGGGAAACAATGACCTGTAGGGGTCACCCCGTCCTCCCACTCGTTCCCCATCCTTACTTTACTGAAGTCCTCTTCCTTCTCTTGCTCCTGTCGGTCGGCTGCATGACCGGGACATCCCCACCTACAACCAATGAGCGCTTGACGCCACCGCACGGCGCGCTCGCAAATAGGTACGGCCCCTCTGCTCTGCTGTCGCCGTAAGGAACGCCCGTGGCCTGTCCTGCCTGATGTGCCGCCGCTTCGTGTCACTTCTACCCGCTGTGCTGCGATACGGTGGAGCTGGACCCGCCTCGCTCATCCTCCCGCCCTCTTGTTGTCACTCAGTGTCTCATCTCTCCTCTCTCTACTCCTCTCCATTTCTCTGTACATGCAGTATGTTGTTATTGTGGGGCCATTGGTCTGTCTCTCTTGCTTTATTTAAAAAGTTGGTAGACAATGAACCAAAACGTTAAAAAAACATTGTCAAGGAAAGAACTATTAGGCCGATGCAAAGTGAGGATTATTAGCTGGTTATTTACAACTTTATACTGCAATTCTGCATCAGAACGCATCAGTGCTCATGTTCATGGGCTCCCGAGCGTCGTTGACTGTGTTCATAACGTCATAGGTGGTTTGGTGTAATTTTGACAAATACGGCATGGCTGTAATTGGTTGTTGCCACGTCGTCAGGCTCACGTCGCTATATTTACGAACAGTGTTGCGTCCCTCATCACAGTGATGATGCAGTAAAGGTCCTTATTGAAAGCATCCAACCAGAGGGCAAGAGGGGTGCATATCACTACTGTACTTTAAATAGAGGGGTGACTACAGTGACATTCCCAAAGCTGGAGTGCCCACTCAGCATTTCTGCTACAGGAAGGTGCCACATAGGCATGGCCTGTTTTATATTTGGCCGGTGACAGTGTGTGTGTGTGTGTGCGCGCGTGCGCTGTTGTGTGCTATTGTGTGTGTGAGTGTGTGTGTGTGCGTGCGTGCCTGTGCCTGTGTTTTGTATTGTTCTGGGGTATCTAAAAATGGCAACATAGAGTGGACATACAGTACGAGTTATAATGGGGGGTGGGGGCAGGGGGGTTAAGTGTCTACATAGTGGGGGGGATGCATGTGTGTATTTGTCAGTATTTGTCAGTTGTTCATTTTGCCACCAAGTTTATTTTGGAGAGAGGGGCAAGCTGTCATATCACTGATAGTCAGTGAGACAGCTGCTTGCTTTGCTCAGACCCCCCAACAGTTATCGTATTTTCATATAAATGCCTACGTTATGTCAATGCCACGTTACATGGCATACAGTACAAGGTTATTACATTTTGCAGCTCTATATATTGCTGTGTTTAACTGTTACCTTCTTGACCTTACTAGCATATACATAGGGACCATGTTAGCCTCTAACTTATGCAAGCCTTGACTTGGTTGTTGTCGGAACAACTTGATAGTTCTTTATTGATTGATTGATTTGTTAAGTAGGTGTGCTCTTTGTTTTAATACATTATAGTTGACATTTAGCCTTTAAGCAGTTATTCACAGTATTCACAGTAAACAAAGGATGAGGGAGAATCTGAGCAGGATTAAGTAGTTTTACGTGTCATTTTTGTATCTATAGGTTGGTGCATTCATTGGTGCATGTTGTTTCTGCGTGTGTGATGAAGGCATGACCGTGGAATCTTGTTTAATTCGTAACTGTCTCTGTCCTCAAGTATACATTAAAGGTTGGGCCATGTGACAAGTCGAGCTGTCCACCTCTCCCCGTGTTTATCGACGGTTGCCATGCTACTAACAGGGCTCCAAATTGTAGAGGAATCGGAACACAATGGAAATAAAATGCCGCAGAAATAGGTCCCATAATGTGCAATGCTGCAACGCTACCTACTTAATTATACAGCATACATTATTCATCGATAAAATTGGGAAAGGGGGAGATTTAATGCTTAATTACTTATCATTTGTATGCCTCTGTTTTTCAATGGACTCTCCCATTTTGTACCAAGTAACCCTCTAGGGATACAACCTTTTTCATACACAAAACGTAACAGTATGGCAAGTATCAAGTAGTAACATTAGAACAGCCAGTATATATTTGTTTAGATGGATATTGTTCTCAAAATCAAATGTTCCTGTGCAAATCATCAGTTGATTGACACCTAGCAGAAACAGCTTTTGAGGACTAACTGTTCTTTAAGTACACATTTTAAAAACGTGATATCCGTCTTGGGCATGAATGCGGCTGTCATCGAACCAGCCTACTTCATCAGAAGGCAATTAGGTTGTCATTAAGCTCCATTTTAAAGCTTGCTCTATTTGCAGTACTAATTGCCATTTGTCATTCAAGAAGGCTGTGATATACTGTGTATATATATACACAATAGGACAAACAGCTATAATTAAGATGAGCTAAATCAGATCAAATAAACATGCTAATCTAAAGTCTTTTTTTTTTTTGGTACAGTAGCTTCACTGCTGTCAAACAAGGCTTGTTCGTACGGGACAACGGTGTTCTAAACTACACAGTACTCCTCTCATTCTCTGTGACTTGTGTTTCTATCAGCCTGTCGCACTGGTGTTTGTTTCTGTGCCCTCATTGGTCGTTATTGGTAGTAGCTTGTTGGTCGATTTTGGCTGCCATCTATATATATTTTTTTTGTTTTTTTGTTTCTGTACTTCTATTGGCTGGATTCAGTGACTTCTTCTGTATTGGTAAAAGCTTTTGGTGTACCTCGTTGTTGCTTCTCTCATTGGACAGCATGTTGTCGCCTCTGTCTCTGTTGGTTAATGGTGGACGGTTTTCACCCGTTTGGAACGTCAACTGCGACTCTATTGGCCGGAACCTGCAGCCACCCATGCCATGACCCCGCCTCTCCTCTGTCCCCATAGGCTAGCCACACGGGCATGCGCTCATACATACCCAAACAGAGCTCTGTGATTGGCTCGCAGGCGGAGCACGGTGGCATGCGGACGTACTACTTCAGTGCCGACACCCACGAGGACATGAGCGGCTGGCTGAAGGCGATGGGCCACGCAGCACTGATGCAGAGCCAGTCCAGGTAGGGCTACACACACACACACACACACACACACTGATGCAGAGCCAGTCCAAGTAGAGCTACACACACACACACACACACACACAGATGCAGAGCCTCTCCAGGTAGGGCTACACACACACACACACACACTGATGCAGAGCCTCTCCAGGTAGGGCTACACACACACACACACACATGCATACACGCACCCACCGGTGTGCAGGCATACTGCACGTGTAAGGCCCCTGCATGAACACACTGGTGTGCAGTCATACTGTTACAAAGACGTTGAATAACAAAAACAATAACAAAGCATTGGTTGCCTTAAGTTTTTGTAGTTAACATGTAGTGACCGGTCAAAACAGTTGACAGCCTTAATGATTCATTATGAAACGGTTGCAATTCGGGATCCATGGGATTCTAGCATTGGAAATACTGTCAGTCTTTAATCTCTGATTGCAGAGTTGTATGCCCCTGTGGACCACATTGAACTGTTCTCTCTAACATAACAAAAAAAGAACATGTATGAATATGCATGAGATTGGAGTAATACATATTTTAATACTGCAACACAGTTTTCTCTTGCCCCCTGTAGTACCTTTCAGTGCCTTTGCAGGTACTCTTTTCAGATACACTGGTGTATTGATAGCACCTCAGACCCATCACCACTTTGAATGTTTAATTGCAGGCTGGCAGCTGATAAGTGCTTAGGCCTTCCCGTGTTAAATGCACCACCTTTGTCTTTCTGTCCAGGTTAATGATTGACACAGCAAACACATGCCTGTGAGCCATTAGAGCGTGTGTGTGTGTGTGTGTGTGTGTTACTGAGTGATACACTGTGCATTTATATATGAAAGCCAGCAACCTTTGTGGCTGCCTGCATACCGCCACGCTCCACGTCTGTCACCACGGCACTGAGACAGATCAGAGAGCTGGGGGCTGGAATGATTGATGACGGCCTGCAGTGACTTACGTATATAAGAATTGTTATATCACAATGAACCTCCCTAGCAGAGCCATGGAAATAAGAGAGATGCGCCATCTCTGTTCACTCCAATGGACCACTTTTTTAAAAAGCAACGGAGCCTCAAAATAGTTCCCGGAAGTTAGCCTAAATACTAAAAGTATTTAAAATAAATTCTATTTGAAATCTAAATCTGTGCATTTATTTGAAGTTAAATATCTGTATATATATATATATTCAAATGGCCCACCAAAGACCTCCGGGAACTGTTAGGTTTTGCCTCTCGATGAACCATGTGACTGTTGACAATTGTGAACTTCCATTGGCGTAACTCTTATTTCCATGGCTCTGCTCCCTAGGTCTCACCTCAAATGTCCGTCTGTCAAGGTCGCGTCCACATATGCTCTAGCCTTGTTGCCTGTATCGTCTGTATGTAATACTTGTATGTTTAGTTATGTGTGTGACTGATTTATAGGAAATAATAGTTGCATGACTTAGAGACTCCATCTAACATACAGAAACCAACATGCTTGCTTCCATTGCATTCCATTTGTGTTACGGCTATTTGTGTTTTGAGCCATCCAGTTCACAGAGGTACCTGTTGTTGAGCAGCTCGTAGCTCTGGCAGTAATTAATGTGTTGCTGTAGGGTCAAGGCAGGCTTCAAAAGATCTCCGACAAGCTTTTGTGTTCTCTCTCCGGACTAGGCATGGGACTATAAGGGAAATGCATGCCCGATTATCCTGGCCTAAATAATTGCGATTGTCAATATTATCACAATAATTTATTATATTATTATAATTAAACTCTTAAAATGGCATGAAAACATACTGGACTCACTTTATCTTATGTTCTGTATATAACTATATATAGTTCTGTTATTTTATCAGAATGACACACACTGTATCTTTTTTGAGTAATCATTTTTGTCTTCAAACCAGTATTCCAACAGATCCGATTTATCTTTAGTATGTGGGGGACTCAATGGGCAAGCCGAGCCTTCAGCTATGGTGTGGATTGACTGGAAAGATGCAGGCTAATGAACATATTAATAAACCAATACAATTGGACTGTACAAGTGAACTAGACAGCTTCTTTCAAATCACTTATTCTAACTAGTGTGAGGATGTTCACGATTATCTTGTTAATAGAAATTCACCACCGTAAAATTATTGTGGTGACTATTTATCGTGATAAGTGAAGGTATATCGTCCCATCCCTACTCCAGACCAACAGACAGGCCGGAGAGGGCATCGCAGGGACGACAGTCCGTTCTGCAGACCAACAACGTCAACCACCACAAGAGCGTGACGCAGGACGGCGAGAGCTCCGGGCGCCTGGTCCACGAGGTCTTCCTGGAGCCCTGCGTTTTTCCCCGAGACACGCCTAGCGGTGCCGCCATAGGCCCGGACATGGAACTGAACACCCACTCCTCCCTCCCCGCTGAGCCTGCGTCCTCCTCTCTCTCCAAATTGACGGAGCCCGTGTCCGCCTCGGCGCCCGTCTCCAGGGTCCCGTCGAGGGCCCCGTCGCGAGCCGCCTCCACTCTGCCCCCCGGCGCGGAGACCCGCACGGTCCCCGGCAGCACCAGGAACGGCCGGGTGTCCACGCCCAGCCCCATTCTGGAGCCCAACGGAATCGGGGCGGGTACGTATCAGCGGACCCCCCCACCCAAGGAGCCACAGAGGCAGGTGCAGGGGAGGAGCGCCCTGGAGCAGGTGGAACACTGGATCAACGTTCAGCGGGCCGACCATAGAGGGTAGGTCACTGTTGGGGTATAGGACCCTGAGCAAGATGCCTAACCCTACTGCTTCTTAGTACGTAACAAAATGTAACACTGTGCGTTGCCTTCAATACAAACATCCTGACAATTACCTGACAATGAGACAAACTATCTACTGTATTAAATTATGTACGCATGGAATATTAGTAGAATAAATACAATTATAATTGGAAACATTTCTATTTTGCAATTGGGTTCGGCAACAGGGTTAAACAAGACAAAAAAACTATACCAAAGATTAAGATTAAAACAAATGTCATTAAAATATTTAGTTTATCGTTTTCTTTTTTCTTGTTTTTATGTGTGTAAAATGTCTCTTCCCCTTCCCCTTTCCCTCCCTCTTCTCCTTCCTTTTCATCTTCACCCCTCTCTTTCCCTTCTCTCTCCCTCTCCCCCTTCATGTTCCCCTTCCCCTTAATCTTCCTCTTCTTCGTCCCCTACCCCTTTTCCTTTCCCTCCCTTTTTTGCCTCCCTCTTCCCCTTTTTCTTATCCTTCCTCTATCTCTTCCCTTTCCTCTTCCTTTTCCCCTTCCTTTTCATCTTCACCTTCCTCTTCCCCTTCATCTTCCCCTTCCTCTTCCTTTTCCTCCTCTTCTTCCCCTACGTCTTCTTCTTCCACTTCCCCTTCCTCTTCCTTTTCCTCCATCTTTTCCTCTTCCCCTCTCTCTTCCTCTTCCTCTTTACCGTGGCAGCCCTCCGTCCAGGGACAACACTCTCCCGCGGTGCACACCTCCTTGCCAGGCCAAGTTCTCCTCGGAGGCCTGCCAGACGCTGCCAAAGACCCCCTCCCGCCAGAGCCCCCCTCCCGCTGCCCGCCTGGGGGAGTACAAGTACGCCCAGGACCGCCTCAGCCACTTCCGCCTCACGCCGGAGCAGTGTGCCTCCCCCTGGCAGCTGTACGAGTGGCAGCAGCGCCACCAGTACCGACATGGCAGCCCCACGGCGCCGCTCTACACCCCGGCACCGGAGTACCCGTTTGGCTCGCGGCCCGCGTCCACGGTGCCTCCGACCGCCGCCCCCGCCAAGGCCACGCGCTGCATCTCGGTGCCCCCGTCCTGCGCCGCCGACGCCCCTCCACCCGGGACCGCGCCCGGAACGGGCCGCACGGCGTCCCCCGTGCGGAGGCCGCACACGCCTGCGGAACGGGTGACGGTCAGGCCCGTGGCAGACTGGTCCATGGTGGACATGTCACTGGCGGGCTCCCCCCGGAGGTCCAAGTCCCAGCTGCTCAGGGTAAGATGGCCCCTGTCGTCCGGTCGCTGTGACAGTAGTCACAGCCTCTTCCGTCCATCTGCTTGAATGTCTGATGCAGTCACCCCTGTAAGCTTAACAGCACTTTCCGGAAGTGAGGATGTCGATTTTCGTTGGCTTTCGTTTTATATTTAAGCAGTGTCTGCAGCCTCCTTTAACTCATTCACAAGGCCAGCAAACATGATGTAATTAAAGGCTGGCTCTGTGAGACTACTGTGACATTCACACCTGTCACCGTTCGGGAGGTCTGTGAAATAAGACTATATGACTGAAAGATGTAAATCCCCCCCACTTCAATTTAGGCTTACACTGGTGCCAAGCAGAGATGTGTTTTTCGTGTATTTTGCTTCGGAGGCTGCACTCACTACTATTGACTTGAAATATCAACAGAGTATGTTGTTTGCTTTGGCCTGCTTACAACTGTACCTTAGCATCCTGGATCTCAAACTGTACACACAGCTAGTGATAACTGACATATTGGCTCTTGATTTGTACATCTTATTTGCAGAATGTGTGCGTGTGTGTGCGCGCGTGCGTGCCTGTGTGTGTATGTGCGAAGAAACGTATATTCTCCGTTCTACTGTCCCAGAATTCAAGTTACAAAGGAAACCGCTCGCTTGGCTTGTCCTCACCACTGTAGAACTAATTCACTCTCGCATGTTAATTGTTTTCGCTCAAGGCTTTGGAGCATTAACACCATTTCTTTTCTTTTTTTTCCCTTTTGCTTTGAGGAATATATATGTCAGGGAGCATAGTTTGCCAGCCAGAAGAAGTGTCACTCACCCTGACAGATGTAGGACTCATGCTCTAGTGAGCAGACTGATTGTGTTTGTGTGTTATAGTACAAACAGACACAGTCTTCTTCAAACAACCAGTGGTATGAGAACTAACTTGCATCTCAGCTAATACTGTGGAAAATAATAACGTGATGATGAGGCAGTTTGGTGGATTTCCCTCATACCCACATACAGTATAGTACCTGTCCTTATCTATCATATCATAACAAGTTTAAGTGCATTATGTTTCTAGACATGCACAATATTGTCAAAGGTGTATTATTATAAATACCATAGTTAAATATCTGGATATACTGTATATAGTTTACCATAATCTAGCAGCATGCTATTTGTAACACATTTAGAATGTGTGTGTGTTTTTAAGAATCACTGATAAAAGCCACACCCCAAGAACATGATCTTTGGGAAGTTGTTTAACCCTCATAAATAAATCGGGCTTAGAACAACTTTTGAACATGAAGGAAATAAGATATTTTCATCGTGTCGAAATACAATTTAACATTTGAAATACAATGTTAAATTGTATTTCAAACCTTATATAGATTGTTCTGAGGAGACCATATACAGTATATAACATTGTTTCTTGCAAGAATCAAATCCAGAAGGCAATTTTGCTTGGTTCAGTTCATTTTCAAGTGTGGTTATTTAAATTGTCCATCTTCTTTTAAACCATTTTTGGTTCCATATATATTGTATGCCACTAAGACATAAGATATATAAATTTTACCATGCAGGTCATTCCAGTGAAAGCTTACTGAAACAATCTTTTTGTTTGTCTATTACCTCCTTCCTCATCTTTATTTTCTCATTTAAAACAACCTGTTCATGTTTTAACATGTCTGTATTGAAAAATGGCTGCAACTGCACATTTGCATTATTCATTTTTAATACATGATTACATGGATTGTTATTACATAATTTCAATGCATCTAATTTTCTTGTACAACCGTTAAAGGCAGGGTCAGTCATTCTGAAGAATGCTTGCTAACTTCAAGCTCAAATCAAAATAATATCCCACCGTGGCACCGCCCAACACATCGAAACGCACTGTTAAGCAAAACATAGTAATATGGCTTTTTTTCATGTGAGCGGTGTTCACCATTTTGTTTATGGTCCTATTTACAGAGTCGGGACTGTGTAAAAGTATGATACTTTTTTTCCAACATGCACAGAGAACGGTAAGCTAGCGAGATGCAAGGAGATATTTGGGACAAAAAGGAGATATTTGGGACAAAAAGTGTATTATCTTACAGTTAGCTTGCAATAGCTGACTATACTTTTAAGGGCTGGGCCGGGGGAGGGTGAGCAAGATGGCTGTGCTTGTATTTGTGCATGTGCTTGTTGTTTTAAAATTGTACTTGTGTTTATAGGGCATCTCTTATAGGGGCTCTCTTTCCAATGAATTGAAATGGAAATAAACTGACATATACTCCACATGTCGCCTGCAGGCTGCCACGTTGGAAAGGCGGTCAATGCCTCCCTCTGGCTACATCACACACACTGTCAGTGCGCCAAGCCTTCATGGCAAAACGGTAAGATACATCACCCTCTACCACTACTCAATATGCTACTTACAATGTTTTACTGTCTAATATGCATTGCATCTATCCTTTTGGACATGTGTGAAGCATGTATAAAGTATAGCTGCAAATGTTATTCATATTTAGTTATAAATAAATGTATTGATGATTCTGAATTTGGACTTGGTGCAGAGGGTTATAAAGGGTGGCTGTTAGCAAAGTCACTCACCAAACGGTAGCATTATCAGCAGCTGATATAGGCAGGACTCATTTTCCTCAAATAAACATTTGGATGTTGATGTTGTCTACCCTGTTTACCTCAATTCCACATACATTTCCAGCATGAAGGAGCATCCAGCAGGGCCCGCTGACCACACAGTGTGTCAGTGTGCACCGCGGTGCGAGCGTTAGATGACACGTAGCTGGAGGCGTGTAGTGTGTGCGCTTTGGCAGCTAGCTAGCGAGCTAGCCGCCAGACAGTAGCGTAGTAGGTGGCGTTTCAGGTGCTGGCGGCGGCCCGCATCTGACTCAGTTGTGGAGTGCGCCTCCCGGTGGTCAGTAGTGTGGTTGATGCCAGTTGTCCTGTGGTGGCCTCGCAGCCCGAGGAGCTCACCCTGCTCCTCATCCAGCTGAGGAGGCACCAGGCCAAGATGGCCTCCGCCCGAAAGAGCACGCTAGACCAGCTCCAGTGGCTCAGCGGCCCCAAAGAGCCACACCTTCACAGCCACCTCCTGGCTGCCTCCACCACCACCACCACCACCACCCACCCCCTCCTCACCTCCAGCCTCTCTGCCATGCCCCACCTCGGACTATCTGGCCTGTGCCCCTGCAGCAGCCAGGTGGGGCCCCCGATGCCTCACCCTCACTTCAGTAGGAGTAGGTTTGGCAGAGGTTGCCTCTAAGCAGCAATACAATTGTATTTACTGTACCACAGTCATAGTGCAGTGCAGCACTCCACATACAAAGAGTAATGTGTGATACGGAATATTACAAATGAGCACAGAGGTGGTGTCCGCTTGTTTGTAATATTCTGCATTGTTGTGTGGGAATACCTTTCGAATAACCTATTGACCTAGCTTAGGTAATGATTGCTTTGAACAAGATAAACATTTTAACATATTTGTAGCATACTGTAAAAAATATTTACCTGTCAGTGGCAAAATGTGTCAAAATGATGCTAATGTCCAATTCGAGTGAACTCTATTTAAAGATTTACCAAGCACAGGCTGTTTTTTGGAAGCTGACGTTCAAGTAGAATGCCTAAACGCAAAGGGAGACACAAATCCCAGTGCATCTGTAGCAGATGGGATGCCTCTTTGTGAGTTTGTGGAACTTTGAACAGCATTGCTTCAGCTCATACATCTCTTAAAATAAATGAAGTAAATAGTCTGTTAAATTCAGGTCACTTTCTGGTTGCTGAGTCCCAGTGCTAATATATGCAAATAGTAAGTAAGTAAGTAAAGTGTATTTACAGTTTATAGCGCTTTTCACAGACAATAGTCACAAAGTGCTTCACAAGTGCTTGAAAAATTGTAAAAAAGTGGAGAAACAAATCCAATGGACAATAAGAAAAGGTCCAGTATTCAATAAAATACATAAGAATAATAAAATAAATAATGAATGAAACATAAACAGATTAGCCATATATAATATGGCTAATCACTAGGAAAGGTCAATAATATGACATACATAAAAAATGCCTTCTAAAAGATTCATAGAATTGGCAAAACTTAACGGTGTGGGTAGAGCTTTCTAGAATTTGGGTGCAACTTTAAAGACTCGATCCCCACGGGACTTTAGACGCATTCGTGGGACCGAAAGTAACTTTAAATAATTAAAAGATTTAGCTATAGTCAATTTACTGTATATGTGTGTTTATATATATATATATATATATATATTACAACATAATATGTTAACAAAAAGTGTTGTGCTGTAGTGTGACAGTTCAGACACATCACTTCCAGGGCATCTTAACCAATCATGTTTGTTTTTTCTATAGTGCCTTGTATAGTGTCTATCTGTATGCACATATAAATAATGATTTTAAAACGTATTCTCTACGATGGTATTATAGAGCCTTCACATCCCAGTTTTCCAGCCCTTCTCTGTTTATATTTCCACACCAAACTATTTGGTTACTTCGAGAATGGTAAATCACTGAGTGCTGTCAGTTTAATTTCGCTGTGAGAATCAATTTGGAAAGCCTCGGAATCATTTTAAATGTGTCCGAGTAGCATCTGAACTTTCCAATCAGTGACTCATGTTGATAGCTACACGGGCGTGGTTTAGGTTTGCCAACAGCGAAAATGACCAGATGGTTCATCCAATCAACTGCCAATTTTTTTTAAAGTACCTGCCCTTTACACACAGTTTCAATGTACGATTCCCCAGATGGAGTTGTGACAAAACAATCCATCTGGCATGTCAGGTTACTAAATATATAGACAAGCTTAACTATATTAAATGGAGGCAACACAATAAAAACATAAAATAGGCTCTAATTTACAATCAGATAGATTTAATCGTGCATCTGTCTCGAATTTCTCACCTAATTGTAATGTGGATGTGTGCATAGAATAATCCGGCTAAAAAATCCAGCTGGTTCATACTGGTTAATGCTGGGGTAGTGCTGGCCTAGCTGGTGGACCAGCATAGTAGTCATGCTGTTTTCAACCAACATGGTTACAGCATACAAAACATACCTTATGCTGGTGACCAGCAATGCTGGATTTTCTAGCAGGGAAAAGAGCAGCAGGCATTAGATGAATGAAGTGAAAACTAATTTAAGCTTCAGAACTACACAAAGCCAAGTTCTAAAGCAGCTGTAGAATAGTCGGTATATACTGTACTATGGGCAACCTCTCCCAACAACGACATCCAATGTGTTACTCCTGTGGCCTTGTGGCTGATCTGTACATTGGCTGACTGCCTTTCTAGAACCGTCTGTCTCACACGTCTTGCTTTTGAGCTGCCGGCATCCCGTGCCACGTACGTACACCGCTAGTGCTGCATGTACTCCTGTTAGCTAGTTGTTAGCTTTCCATGAAGCCATCCCATGGTGCGTACTGCTAGCTGACTGCTGCTGCTGTACGTACGCTGTTGTTGAATTTTTCATTGACTGGCCCTGTGATGTGTCAGCCCTTACGGGCTTGTTTGAACTGTTTTTGTTTGGCTGATGGCAGCCAGAATCAAGTGAATGCTCTTTAGGTGATTCTCGCAATGTCAGACTTTGGCTTAGTGTCTGCTGTTCCAAGACATGGAGCAGTGCTGCTTATCAATCATTGTGATACGCAGGCATTGTGTGTGCGCGTGCGTGCGTGTGTGTGTACCTGTGTGATGCGTTTTAATGTTTGCGCATGCAAGCACACACGTTGAGAGCATGTGATCTCGTTGGTGGGCCGTCGCGCCAAGTCTTGAAACGGGATTCGAGGCCGTCACTAAACGCTGACTCACGTGCCCCCCTCCCC
This sequence comes from Typhlichthys subterraneus, assembly GCA_027564835.1. Taxonomy (NCBI): domain Eukaryota; kingdom Metazoa; phylum Chordata; class Actinopteri; order Percopsiformes; family Amblyopsidae; genus Typhlichthys; species Typhlichthys subterraneus. Next base: position 258,253 of record JAODUH010000021.1, on the reverse strand, counting down.
TTTTATCTTGTAGGTGGACGACACGTACATGCAGCTGAAGAAGGATTTGGAATATCTGGATCTCAAGGTGGGACACCTTGTTGTTGTTTGCTCCATTGGTTCGTCCTCTGTTTCTTTACCTGCTGCTGCTTGTCTTCTGGTTGTGACAAGCGGATGTTCTGCTAAGCTCTTGTACTAACAATACACTTACTATAACCTGTCTGGCAGCCAACCACACACGCAGTATAGAGAGTACAGTGTGAGTGTGTCACAGACACACACAGGGTAATGACATTAGTGGCACAGTGCGTCTACTATTGCCTTTCATTAAGGGACCTGCAGTAGGCCGTTCACTCTTTAGCTGCTGTTCCTCGATTTCGGTTTGTGGAGGCTGCGGTGGAATGCAGTTGCCATTTTGTGACGCCACCCTCTGTGTTTGTGTGGTTTCTGACTCTTAGATCAGAGCTCTAGAGCCCCTGATCCTCGCAGTTCACAGTTTACTACTGCACTGCACTGCTGGGCCTATCAGGCCTCTAATGAACGTAAGGTCTATGTGTGTGTGTGTGTGTGTGTGTGTGTGTTCACATATATACAGTATGTGCATATGCACCGTAGATAGATATGTAAAAGCCACATATCTCTGTGCGTCTGCATATTTGTGCATGTGACTAGTGCATTTAGTGTAGGGAAGCATGTATAAGCTGCATACTGTATGTGTGTGCGTATGTGTGCGTGCGCGTGTGCGTGTGTGTACATGTGCACAAGCTGTTACATGTCCATGCCTGTGTCGCAGTAAGACCATCCCACTTCCCACATAGCATCATGTCTGTGGCTTGTCTGGCGCTGAAGCTCTCTCCGTGTGAACCCCCCCCCTCCCCCTTCAGTAGCGGGCACGGGATGGCTCGGCAGTGCATGTGTTTTGGCTGTGAGCCGGTGGTTAAAAAAGTCAGCTGCTTCTACCATCGTTTCTGAAACATTGTACCTCCTTCACACGGGAGACCCTCGGTTCATTTCTGCACTTCTGCTAATGTATTCCTATGGAAGGCTTTCCACAAAGGGACCATGGTGTTTTTGTAAGGAGCTCCTGCCATTCCTGTTGTTGAAACCTGGCACCAGCGGCGTCTAGCCCAATGCCCCCAAGTGTGTCCTTAAATGATATATCATTTGGGATTATTAATAGTTTTACAATTGAATAAATTCATACCGGGACCTCTCCAAATGAGTGCGTTTTTGCAAATGATGTCATAGGAGTTTACGGCTCTTCGGTGGTCAATGCTAATTGCGCTCACATATTTCATGCATTAGATGAAATGTCTAACCAAGGATGTTATATGAGAAGGAGGGCTCACGCAATGCAGTCTTTTTTGTCCTGTGTCTGTTTTGACCATCAGCCTAATGTGCTAGCACCTCTAATCCTTTGCACACTGCTTCTCGAATAACCTCCTTGCTAATGGATAGCCCTCAGCGAGCCCCCCGTACTAGGTTGTAGTTAGTCTTAGTGCATCTGCAGATCTTTGTGCACTTCAGAACTGTTCTCCCGTGTATTAGACTTAGTCATTTCGACCGCATTAACCATTGTAGCAGCTAACGTTGCTGCTGTTCTGTTCCACAGGTGGTGGGACGTCAGACTCTCAGAGAGTCAGGGAAACCGGTCAAGGTGGCAGAAAGTGATGTGGATGTGAGTAGAAGCTCTCAGCATTTTTTCTTTTTTTTTTTTGGTCATAAAAGTCGCCATTATTTCTCAACAACCACTTAGTGTTATTCTGCTCTCAGATGAGGCAACTTTCTCTTCCTCAATAAGAACACTGATGCAATTCCACAGTTTTTTTTTTAAGGCAGATACACAGATTGTTATTGTCCCGTTGGGGCGAGCAGAGCGTATCTTAAGGTCAAGAAGTCTAGACAGTGGGGGGGAAATGTGTGTGACACGGTTTGAAGCTATTAGCGTTATCTTCAAAGGATTAGCAGAGCGAGTTAATAGTTTAATGTGGTAAATCTCTGTTTGATATCAGACTTTGTTCTCAGTGTTTAAACAATTTATGAGAGCGATGTATGCTATAAATGTTTGAGTAGATCGAACAGCAACATTACCATAGAAACAAAAACAGGCTAAATAATTAATCTGACAGAATGTCAAATGTACTCGTAAGCATATTTATGAAGAGTATATAGCAGACATTCTTTACATAAACAATTTATTCAAGTTGCACAAATGCACAGATATATATTTTTATATTGAAGGATTAATTGATTTAACCTTTATCATGATGTCTGGGATAAAACTAACAAGGCTCAGTTGCCCTAACACGGAGAGGCGGGCAGATTATTTAATGGCCTCCCAATAATGATCTGCTAATGAGATCTGAGAGATAAGGGGCGTGCACACTTACAAACACACACACAAGCACACATTGTACATGTATAATTATGTTTTGTGTTGTTATTTAGACCGTATACTGCACTTATCAAGTTTATTTATTTTATAGCCTTTAATCACATTATCCTACTGATTCAATTGCTTTCTTGGTTACCTTGCTAAAGTGTCTCTCAGTGGGTCTCTCCTGGTTAAATTAGTGTTAAATAAGCTTGTAACTGTTCTATGGAGCAAGTGGTGCCACCATTCATGAGGTACAAATCCAGCTAATTGAATGGCTCTTTTTGCTGGTCTGCTGAACACACTGTCTCCCTCAGTCTGCTGAACACACTGTCTCCCTCTACAGGTGAAATTAAGTCAGCTGTGTGAACAGGACAAAACTCTGAAGGAGCTGGAGGCACAAATGAGCGCTCTAAAGGAGGACAAGGTAAACGCCATCATCACACTCATAGTGTGTTGGGAAATGAGCATGTGCTGCAGAAGCAAGGCCGCTCTAATGCACCCTGGCACACATGGCCACCTGCATGAGGTAGATGCTTTAATTTCATCAGATGCAGATTCAAACTCTTATTCTCTCTCGTATTTAATGAGTCATTCAAAAACATTGACCACCCAGAGTCCTGGCTCCAACCTCTACTGTGTCACTGAACGTTGACCCTATGACCCCTCACCCCATCTCAGGACAAGTTGGAGAGCGTGTTGGATGTATCCCACCAGCAGATGGAGCAGTTTCAGGAGCAGCCTCCCCACGTGCAGAAGATAGCCTACCAGCAGAGGCTGCTGCAGGAGGACCTGGTGACCATTAGAGCCCAGGTGTCTCGCTTGTCCACGGTACAGTGCGCCTGCCCACGTGGCTCCTGGCCCTTTGCTGCCGTTCCAGCACATCTCGCTGTAGTGTAGTCTACGTGATACGCAGGTATACGCTGTATACCCACTAGGAAAGGTCAAGGATTTCCGTATACCCACTTACAAAAGCGCGAGGATACGTAACGACAACATTTTGTGGCAGAACTTTCACACTTTCATTAACGAATTCACCCCGTCTGTGTTACGAACATAGAGCTGTACTACAGTACAGTATATAATTAACGGTTGCGCCTTCGCATAATAAGAAATGTGTTCCTCGCTCACAGAGCAGCCTCCAACGTCTCCAACGGGGAGGACGCTACACTAACGGAGTTTGAGGAACAGACTCCTGCTAGATATTGTGCAATGTGATATTGCGATAAGCAGTTCATGTTGTATTAATGATCAGTTATGTGTAAGAGAGCATGCATGTTACAAATGCGCTGTTATGGGTGTGCGACTGCGTGTATATGTCCATATAATATTTGTATGAATGTTTACATGTTTTAAAACCGACTGTGTGTGCATGTGTATCTACTGCATATCTATGCGCGTGCACACACTGTTGTGTGATGCAGGAGATGGCAAGAGCCTGGGAAGAATACACCAACCTGGAGTGCTCTGTGCAGCGGCTGAGGACTGCACTACAGGCAAAGATGAACCACAGCGCCACCAGCCAGGTAAGACTCGGTACTGCATTTTAACATTTTGTTGTACCATATCAGTTTGACCGTTTTAATTCTTCATCTGTTGCATCATAAAAGAGTATGAATAATAAATATACACACACTTTATTATTCAGTGAAAATGAATCATATTGCATGTAATGGTAAGCTTCTACCTCACAAAAGACAGTGTAGACACAGTGTGTGTGTGTGTGTGTGTGTGTGTGTGTGTGTTTATGTATGTACGTGTGTGTGTGTGTGTGTGCACGCATGTGGTTATTATTGCTGTACAGCCAGAGAAAGCAGAGCTGAAGCGAGAGCTGTGGCGGATCGAGGACGTCATGGCTGGTCTCAGTGCCAGTAAAGCCAACTACAAGGTCACCATCGACTCAGTCCAGAATCCAGGTGGGGCCATAACCATCTCCCTTTCAGGTTACACCAGATGCATTGGTTGGATGTCACTGCTGGTTAACATACTCAATCTTTTCTTATTTTAACGCTAAACCTAGTTTGAGCATTAAAGGTGTAGTCAGCTATTTTGTCAAATTCACCAAATATCTCCTCGCATTTCACTAGCTTACTACTTTTTACTTATTATATTACTTATATATTACTTATTATTATACTTATTACTAGCTCTGTGAGTGTTGAAAAATGAATTTGATACTTCTACACAGCCCTGGCTCTGTAAATAGCAACATAAACCAAGTGGTGAACACCGCTCACAACAACAAAGCCATAGTACTACGCTTTGCTTCACAATGCTTTTTGATGTGTGAAAGCTGGAAGTTAGCAAGCATTCTTTAGAATAACTAACCCTGCCTTTTAAGGTAGAATTTACACCATCGCTGTGACTTAATATTTAGTTGCCACAGTGACTTGTATTGACACAAATTGCAGAAGTATGTTGTACTGATGCATTTGTGTGATTTTGACAGTCTGTGTGAAATATGATGCATTTGAATTCCTAATTTTTTGGAAGAAATACATTTAAATTTGAATAAATCAATAATAGTACAGTATCCTGTATAAACTAGTATTTGTCCTGAGAGACAAAATTATGTATTGTTAAAGCCTTCACCAGACGCTTGTGCATATTGTATCAATTAAGTCTGTATAGTCTAGCAATAATATGCTTCTTGAAAAGCCTCAGCAAACCATCATTTATTTCAGAATGGTGCCTTGCTATTATTACCACACATATGACTATTTTGTGTGCGTGTGCGTGTGTGTGTGTGTGTGCGTGTGTGTGTGTGTGTGTGTGCATGTTACCTGTCAGAGAGAAAACTAGTGCCTTCAGTGACAGACCCAGCAATGCCTTCTCAAAGAGGGGAGGTCCAGCCCCCTCCTCGAAGCTCCAACCCTAGCCTGGCATCACACACTGTGCCAATATGGGTGAGTGTATCTCACACACACACACACACACACACACACACACACACACACACACGCACTCTGCCCTGACATGACATCCACTATAGCCATCAATGCATTAAAACAGCGACCTCTGATTCATTTTGAAACTACTGGATAGCCATTAATGCATTAATTACCTGCGGAGCTTAGATACAAGTTACACATCAACAACATTTAGATGTGACCTTTATTGTTTAAATGGGATTTGAATAGATAATAATAATAATAATAATAATAATAATCTTTATTGTTCACAAATGTGAAAATCTGCCCTTGGCTTCACAGGTTAGTTAAGAGTGTCGCAATAAAATCACAATAAATAAATAAAGACATAAATAAATATCATAAAGCATACAAACAGTTACTGTAGCAACATGGTTCCAATGAGAGTGAGAGGTAACACTAGTACAGAGGTCTTCAAATGATTTGATCCCAAACTTATTTTCTTCCAAAAATGTACATGTCAGAAAAGATACATTACCATAAATACAAAAAGTGCTATAAATATATAAATCTGTCAAATATTTGAATGGTTTAGTTAGTGCTGTACTTTTATGCATGGCACTATAGGCCACCCTACAAAACTAAAGATTTTATACCACATGTGATAGGGGGGTCCCTGTGCAGTGTTTCTATCAGCCAAGGGGTCCTTGGCCCAAAAAAACATTGAAGACCTCTGCACTAGTATCTAAGGTTTGATGGTCATGACATATGATTGCTTGTTGCTAGGCGCCATTCCTTTAAAATACGAGCCGCAGTGAACAGCATGACAAAGCAGAGAAGCCTTTTGACGGCTAATCTCCAGGCCCACCAGACATTTGACCTCCTCCACAATGCCACCGCCTAAGCTCCGTGTGACTCACTGTGCCGACCACAGGCGGAGGACAGCGCCCCTCCTAGGCCGCCGCTGCCACACCTCTACGATCACGAGGAGCTGGCCCCCGCGGTGCCACCTCTCCCGAGAGAGGCGTCCGCCATCCGCCACATGTCTGTGCGAGGGCTGAAGCGCCAGTCGGACGTGAGGAAGCGGGACAGGGAGAGCGGCCAGTATATGGTCAACGGAGACAGCAAGGTGAATGTGGAGGAGTCTTACACCAGTCCTGTGTGATAGGACGTGTGCCCAGCTATTACAGTGGAAAGTACCATACATACAGTACAGTGCAGTACATATGCTCGTTGGTGTACAGCAGAAGAATGTACCAGTATGTGTTATGGATATATCTATCATCTATCTGTAGCTATTTTATTGTTTTATATTCTTTTCATTCTAACCCATTCGGCCTTATAATGTTCTAATCTGCTCTGAGCAATCAGTGGGGAAGTCTTTTATGGTATGTTGATATATATAATGGTGCTATGATTAGTAGCTAAGCTATCCACTGATATCACTGTGAGATATTATGATAATGACAAATGGACTTATTATTTTCTCATCATTTATAATAAAAGTGTCAATGCATCTAAATGTAAAGCTGTGAACCATTAGCCTGGTGTAACCCTGGCCACTCTCCATTGGGAAGTGTTAACAGTCGTTATGGGCGTATACCTCTTATTCATTTTGAAACTATTGGACAGCGTTTAACCAATCGGCGTTGCTACAATCTGTATTGATCGCATCATCTAGTTTTACCATAATTTAGAAACATGCTTGACTTCAACCTTATCTCACTAACCCACACTTATTGGACCGTCAGCATGGTGGCTGTGAAACCGCTAATGTTAACAGGGTTTCCAGTAGGGGTGCACAATATATCGATTCAGTATCGTTATCGCAATATCACGTTGCGCAATATCATATCGAAGATGTTGC
>JAODUH010000021.1:227283-247111 GCA_027564835.1 Typhlichthys subterraneus | reverse complement strand
GTGTGTTGGAGCAGGGAGACACCTAAAACATGCAGGGCAGCGGCCCTCCAGGACTGGAATTGAATAGCCCTGGTGTACAGTACTGTACTGTACCTCCGAAAGGGTGTCAACGAATCGCAACTCTCAGATGAACTACAATGACACAGCGGCTGCTGTTTGCTCACATACTGCTACCAATGGATATTTTCCAGCATTGGTTCTCAGAATGTCTCATTCACCCACACTGCTCCAGAGGCCTTTGCTGCATCTCATGGAGCATCTCAGTTTTTAATCAAGTCTATACAAACAAGGGCACCCTGGCATTTTATATAGTATTCATAACAGTGGCTTGAGGGTCACTTGGATAGATACAATGCATTATACAGGATAATATCATTGTCACCTGGCTTTAATGACAAATAAATTGATACATATACAATAAATGAATTAAATCTGAATATCTGAAACGACATTTTAGACAATAACTAAGTCTGTACATTACCAATAATTCAATAAAAGCTTTAACAAATTATTTGATTTGGATATACCAGTAACTTCCATTGCATTCATATTTTTAAAGTAAATCTTCATAACATTGCAAAATACATCCATACAGTAGTGAAATCTATTTTCAGCAGTGGTGATTGTATTTCTGTCAGCCACACTGACTGACAATGCATCATTGAAATATGGAAGGAACAGAGACAGTGTCTGCTGCTTTTGTGTACATAACTGAACCTGGTCTTGATGTAGAGGTCACCCACCCAATGTATGGCCACCTAACAAACATAAACCCTATTTGTCTGAGAGATTGGACCTTGTGTTTGATCAAGGGTCTGAAATGGGTTTATTCTACCCAGAACACATGTTCAGATAACACAATTCCCAGAGTGGCAAAGGCTACAGTTGTTGTCGAGTTACCTTGGCTCCGATGTGCTGACTATACACTGTATAGGTTTGAATGCTGCAGTAGGTCATAGGTCATGGCTCACGACTGCTGTTTTAATAGGCTCCATAGCAATCCTGATGCAATGTTAGTCACTACTGAGATTTGCAGCTCACATCTGATAAGCTTTCTGCATAATACTTTGCAGTAAGGTACACAGACACCTTACTGTACTACCAATGGTTCAACCAGTCACTAATGAGGATGGACCTGCTATGAGTTAATGTTAAGCCAATGTTACGTTAGGTAACATGTTAATGAACAAGAATGCTTCATTCCAAGATACTGTATGTTGGCCAATTTATTTCCCTATGACTTTTGATTTATCTCTGACTCAGGTATTTTTGTGTCTCCTCTAGTCAAGTGGTGAATCGTACTTTGTGACATTCATAACGTAATGATTACCCATACGTTTCTGTGTTCCCAAGTTGTTTGTATCTGTTGATGTCCACCCTGGAAGTATGTTACTGCACACGAGTTAGCTGGTTGTTATTGCTTATCACCCAATAAAACAACATTGGATTAATTTTATGTTGAGCCTACAGGCAGTTACATGGAACTCTGTCTGTCTGCCTGTCTGCTTGTCTGTCTGTCTGTCTGCCTGCTGGTCTGTCTGTCTGCCTGTCTGTCTGTCTGCCTGTCTGTCTGTCTGGTTGCCTGTATGTCTGTCTGCCCATTTGTCTGTCTGTAAGCAATAATTCAGCTCTACCACATGAATGCAGAATTTCACACATTCACTTGCCTTCATCTGAATGTCTTGTGATTTCCACTGAGGACGGAGTTGGCTAAGAAGATCGAGGATGCCCCTCCGAGGTTCCTCCATGTCGACATGAATGTCCAAATGAAGAACTGGGTTTCCAGAACCACTAGAACAGCCTTCCATGGTGCCACTATCCAAGCTTCCAACCCTTTTTTAAGTTTCAGAGTTGAAATCTTTTTAAGGTCAGCTTAGTGTAGTATTTCCGTCAGTTCTAGAGACTATACTTAGTCATACACGTATGTCAATCCTTGGTTTGTCAATGTCTCAACCTAGTGTGCTGCGTCAATGATCCAGCAGTGGGTCACAACACACCGCCTGTCTTATCAGGGGCCAGTGTTCTTATGGGCATCCCATACCGTACCAAATTGTTGCAGCTTTAGCTAGCCTGCCAATGTTGGGGTTACATATTAACTACAGTGGGTTTGGAGCTCTGGGACAGAGGCATTCGGAGAGCTTGTTGTACTATCGAAAACACAACGGTACTGTTAATCAACTGTTTAAAAAATGTCATATGCTTTTTCTTGTTAGCAGACCCTTATGTCGCTGTAGATGAGGAAATCACTTACAGGAGTTCTGTGGTTGGGAACACCTCTGCTGAAAAGTACTGTATTGTCCAATCACGTGCATTGTTCTAATTACGTCCAGAATCATAGCAAGTCAAAGCAGATGTGAATTGAATGCATCCATGATCATAAGCAGGAGTGAGAAATGTTTTCTTTTAACTCGGCATACATTGGTGGAGCGGTATAGTGAAAGCAAGTGTTCACAGAATGGCTCAAATGTGACAACACACTGTAAGCCAAGTTTTATCAACCAAAGGGTGATAGTTTATACATGTATAAACATGGCATCCTAGATGGCTTTAAATAATAAAGTTTTCAGTTTTTTTAAACAAATAATAAATTAATATATATTTTCTCCAAGAAAACATGACAAACTGTTTACCTATACTGTATGACTATGGAGTATTTTCTGAGGTGAATGGAACAAACTATGTCCATTCACCTCAGAAAATACTCCATAGTCATACAGTGTTTAGATGTATGTTCTCTAGCTACATCTTATTATCTGATGCACTGCTTGGTCCTGCTTAGAAGCTGCTAGTTGCTGTTTCCCCGTTTCATTGCAGTCAGTATTTTCCCTGTGTTCCATGTTTATCCTGATCCAGTCCGGGTTATTCCTGTGCAGACATGTTTCTCTTACTCCAGTAATAATTTATTTTCAAGCAAACTGTCAATTTTATGGACAGTTATGTTTCTTATGAATAATTTTGTCTCGTCTCTTGCAACTAAAATGTTTGGATTGGATTGTCTGAATTTTAACATCATGGGGTCCAGAAATAGCATTAAAATATCAAGGTTAATTAAGTAAAATATTAAATTCACTGCTAGTTCAATTCCATGGAACATTTCAACATTATCATGAACACAAAATTAATTTTATAAACACTGGCTCAGTCAACTTTCAGTCCTTTAAATTATTCAGATGTAAAGCCAATGTTTACCATATTGCATCATTAGAGTAATTGCTTAGAAGTCATGATTGTTGTGATCTTTTTTAACAGAATATTTTTCCAGCTTGGGCAAAATTTGTATTCAGTTACCATCAAAGTGTGTCTCCCCATCAAAGATGTTGCATAGTGAAAGACAAATGTAAGAGTCCTTTTTTGTGGAGTGAAGTCAGTGTTTGAGGATATGTGTGTGTGTGCGTGCGTGCGTGCGTGTGTTAGTGTGTGTGCGTGCATGTGTGTGTGTGTGTTAGAATGACCATTTAGCGGCTGGAGAATGCAGTAACAAATAAAGGCCGGGGCAAGATGTACCAAAAAATAGAAAGAATGTATTACATCTATAAACCTCGACACAACAATAGCAGCATGATAGCAACACAGCCAGCCCCTCCCCAAACATTTCTAAAATCCTTTATACTGAGTCCTTGATTGGGTTGTTCCATTCACAGGAGTTTAACAGTGCATCACAACATATTGCATATTAACATAGACCATATGCCATTCCTCTAATATCACACACACAGTCCACAACCAAACATACTTCCAATTAATATCCAGTAACCCCAGAACTACTAACCCCCCCTCCCCTATCCGACCACTTGGTCCCTCCCGGAACCTTTATATTTGTGTCCCATCTACCGGGACTCTTTTGGCCGAACACACTGGAGCAGACAGAACAATACAGGTAACAAGTTGTTTATAAAACAACTAAATACAATTTGCCAATTGAATGTGCTAGTCCACAATTAATCTTACAGATGTTCTTACAATTAAACAGAACACATTACAATTGACCAAAGAACATCTGAGACATAATCACATTTCTCTTTCAGGGCCACTAATGACCAGAACCAGTCCAGAATGCCACCTATCTATGTTCAATAAATAATGTTAAACACAAGAAATGTACCATATGTTATTTGCACTATCTAATAAAGACTACATTAATAAACATTGCTGCTTATGTGTAATTTACCTCATATCAAGATGTCTGAAAAGAGCCACTATCCACACACAATTGCACAATATTACCATATAGTCATAACTGGTAAATGTAACTAAGTGTACTTCGTTACATTTCCTCCCCCCTCTCAAAACGGAAACCATACCTCAAACCTCAGCCAGTCTGGAAAGACAGTCCGCCACTACATTGGACGCCCCTGGCCTGTAGTGGACAGTGAAGTCGTATGGCTGCAGGGCAAGGTACCACCCAGCAATGCGCATGTTTGCATCTCTCATACGATGAAGCCATTGTAGAACCCTGTGGTCCGTTTCCAGGAAGAAGTGTCATCCCAGCAGATAATATCTGAAGGTGTCGATGGCCCACTTCATCGCTAAGCACTCCTTTTCCACTGTAGAGTACCTTGTTTCCCTATCAAGTAGCTTGCGACTAAGAAACACTACTGGTCTCCTCTCAGTCTGCTTCAAAAAAGGGCAGCTCCCTTAGGACCGCTTTTACACTCTGTGCTCTTGTAGTGATATTACAGGGTTTAACTGGCAGGTTGACTGGTTCCAGCTCCAGCTCACCTAATGGTACGCTAAAATCTGCCTTAGAACCTGCCTTTGAGCTCTCGTCAGACTTTCCTACTGGTTGATGCATAAGGTCAAAAAGTGTGGGTATATCATTACCTAGAATGATGGGATATGGCAAGTTGGGAGCTAGCGCTACCGACAAAAGAAAAGTCTGACCTCCTACTGTCAGATAGACCTCTGCTGTAGGATAAACATGCTCATCACCATGGATACAGCTTATTCTTGATCTATCCTCACTCCACTTTTCCCTTGGAACTAAACTAGACAGAACTACTGTCTGGAAGCATGCAGAGTCAAGTAACGCTGCCTCACGCTGTCCATTAATCAGGACTGGCATTGTTCGGCCTGCCTCACTTAATACAGATACTATAGTTGGCCTTGGCACTGAACACAGGAGAGCTGGCTTGGTGTAATTTCAAGCAGGGCAAAATTGCTTTGTATGACCTAAACCATTACAATTATAGCATCTTACCTCTTGTTTAAAGGATCTACCACCTGAGAAACCTCTACCCTGTGACTGACCAGACCCCTGTTCACCCCCAATGGACTTACTCAAATGGGCTTTGTGGTTCTCCCAGTCGGAAGTGACATTCCGGCTTCCTTTTCTGGCTGCTGTAAAAACCTCCGCTAGGCAAGCTGCTTCCTCTGCTGTCCTAGGGTCATGTTCTCTTATCCAGATCTCCAGCTATGGATGGACCATTCTCAAGAGCTGATCCAAGATAAGAGTCTCTGATATTTCCTATACAGTTGCTTTCTCTGGCTTGACCCATTTAGAAAACAGATCCTTCAGACGAACGTAAAGCTCTTGTGGGGTCTCACCAGGCTCAATCTTCAGAGACCGGAATCGTCTTCAATAGGTATCAGGCGTGATTTAATATTTTGCCAAAATTGCTGCTTTAACTCGATCATAGTTTTCAGAGTCCCTTATATCCATCAGCACATAGGCAGTACGAGCTTTACCGGTGAGTAGAGCAACAAGGCGCACAGCCCATCCATTCTTGGGCCAGCGACATACATAGGCCATTCTCTCAAATGTAGTCAGAAAGTGTTCAATGTCATCCTCTGTGGCCAATGGCAGTAATTCCGGCTCCCCGTGGGCCAGGGGTTTCCTCTGTGGTTTAAAACCTTGACTCATCTGGCTGGTCATCTCACCGGGATCATCATAAACATAATCACATTTCCCTTTCAGGGCCACTAATGACCAGAACCAGTCCAGAATGCCACCTATCTATGTTCAATAAATGATGTTAAACACAAGAAATGTACCATATGTTATTTGCAATATCTAATAAAGATTACATAAATAAACATTGCTGCCTATGTGTAATTTACCTCATATCAAGATGTCTGAAAAGAGCCATTATCCACACACAATTGCACAATATTACCATATAGTCACTGGTAACGAAGTGTACTTCGTTACAGTGTGTGTGCGTGTGTTGTTCTTTGTGTTGTATTATATTTAAAAAAAAATATTAAACAATATCATACTTAAATTCTGAAAGTGAAGATGAACATGAATGCATAGAGAGAGAGCGAGAGAGGGGTAAGAGTGCAGAACAGTTAATGACTTTTATTAAACATGTTATAAGACTTTATAGTAAATTCCATGTTGGCCGTTGCACCTTTACAAATAATCATTTGTAGAAGCATAATCAAGAATACATGTGTCTGATAGAGCATAATGAACAATCCAAGCTCACTTTGAACTCAAAACCAGAAAATATAATGAATAACTTGGAAATTCACCAGTTTGTGTAATTCTTCTTATTTGTATGAAGATAAAATAGGGAAAATATAAACAGTAAAAGAAAATGTAATGATTTAGGGATGATATTTTTTATGTAGCTTTCCTCACTGGAGTATTCTAATACTTTATACTGTATATTTTAAATCAGCATTCAAGATCAAACGCACTAACGATAATTATTTGTATAATAACTTGTCCTTCACAAATGCATAACTTAACAACAAATCCAGATCCCTTTCTCTACCGTGCTTCTGTCTTTCAGAAGTTATTCACAAGGGAACAGCCCCTTTTATTACAAGGCAAACGTTTGTTGGTGTCCTTTATCAAACGGCTCTTTAGAGAGAAAGGAAGGCAGCTATGCAGACATTTAACCTTTTTATATAGTCTTACAATTGTGGCTCTCAAGGCCTTTCATTTGTGAAGTTCCTCTGGAAAAATCAGGGAGCTTGGACTCATTTCATCTACACAGTACAGTATGTTTATATTTCAGTTCCAATAAAAGCTAGCCAATATGCCATCCCTATGTATTTTTCCCCCTGAGCCCTTCCTTCCCACTATAATTTCCACCGACATTTTGTGTGCAAATGCAGTAATAGACACATTTATCACATCAAAAGGGATTCAATTTTCTTTTCAATCACCCACCGGTATGAATAGCGCCACATCGTCTATGTCCAACAATAAGGGGCCATTACCCTGAACCAAAGGATGGCTTCGCTTTCTCTACGCATTTAGTGGAAAGTGTGTCAAACTGTTTGCCGACACCAACATTTGTTCTCAACAAATGGAGACAGCTTTCAGACAGGTTAGTATCCAATTTTATTGTCAGACAAATGTCATTTTGTTTCCAGGGCTATGGTAATCATTGGGCTTGGACACCGGCGTTGTTCAACTGTAATGCTGGCAGTTAGTCCATTTAATACACTAACTCTGATGTCAGCAAGAGAATGCAAACTGGAGACATGACACCTGACGTCTCTTCATTACGGGTTGAGGGTGACGTGTGAATTGAGCCCCATGGGTGTGGGTTGGTTGCTTGGGAGGGAAGGGCCGACAGATATTTTTGTAATTAATTTGTGTGATTACAAATGAAAGACGTGCATTTTCTTATTATAACGTTTGTACTTATTGCTCCCTCGCTTGTCCACAGTGCATTGAAGTTATCTGGCCCTTCAAATTGTGTGTTTAAAGCTGCAGTCAAATCTATAACCCTACAGTACGTTAATACTAAATCATGCCTGGTCAATGCGTAAAATTATCGATGATTCATCTGTTAAACTGTCGTGAATTGTGTTTCTCTCTTTGCAGCTTACTTGGGAGATCTCTAAATAAAGGGAGTTTAAAGGATTTTGCAATTGCTGATTTGCTGATATGCTACAGATTTGAAATCTGTAGCATATTCTTGATTAAAAAATCAAACTACATTGTTATATAAAATGTCTTGTACTATGTAGATACACATTATATATGTGCAAATGTACATTCGGCACGTTCTGATACTGCTCCACTAATATTTGTTCCCAGAAATAGATAGGTCTAAAAAGTGTTTTAATGCAACTTGCTATGGTAGATAGCAATGACATACAGTATAGATTCACTTGAGAAGTGTTCACTTCAGAACATAAGATTAGTCCGTTGCCATTGGTTGTACCAACAAGCTGCTTTTGCTGAAAGCACGTGTCTTGCGATCTCTGTCATCTTCTGCCACAGCTTATATATGGGTGTTCATGGCCAAGCCTCTCTAACCGCAGGTGGTGAGGTCATTCCCAATATTGATATCATTGGCAGAGAAGCGTTTAACCGATTATATCTTTTACCACACTAATGGTGTTTATCACTGAACAAAGTAATCCCATATTAGCCTAGATGGCTTCTTAGGGTTTGCTTATAAAAGTAAACCACTCTTATTTTATATATTTAAAATCCTCAGAGTTTGTACAGAAAATGTTTGGGCTGTCGTGTGCAAGTGGCCCTGCGGTGGTTGGAACAGTGTTTATAGAGCAACGTTTAAATTATCTTGTAGTGGAAAACCAGTCTCCAAATCACGTCAGCGTATGAGGGCCAGAGGTAATCCCGGGTCCCTTTTATGGTGAGTGAAGTGTATTCTAGTTGTGGTTTGGCTGCTGAATATGGTTGGATGTGTAGGAAATTAACAATCACACTCCAGTTTAGGCCATGCAAGTTTAAATTGATTTGAACATAATGGCACATTAAATATAAACAAATGCTAGTACATTTTACAGTATGCAATGCGTGTATGTTTGATATTACTGTGAGGCTGAAGTTACATATTAATTATTAATTAATTATGTATTGGATATCGGCTTGGGTCTCTGACCTTGGATTGAGAGGGAACTCACATAATTTAATCTTTAAATGAAAAGAAAGACTGCTAGCAATTATATCTTGATAATTATATATTCACTTTCATCTAGGAGAAATCTCATAGTCTTCCCTCAATGCTGCAATTGGGTTTTAAAAAAACAAAAAAGTATAATGATCTTTGGCAAAATATCTGTGAAGTGCCTTGTTCGATTGATATATACTGTACTTGCCTTTAGCTGTTTTGGCTCCAAGTGCCACTTTGGATAAAGGAAATAAAATACTGTAATACATGATGAAATACCAGCCTGGCTGCAACACCTGTAGAAAATACCTGAAGAAATCAATACAACCAGCCTCTGTGATCACAATGGATACAAGTTTGAATGTCTTCTGCCGGTGGAAAGGACAAAATGCCTTTGTCTCCCTCTTGCTCGCAGAACCCCAGCTTGTCGTCTTTGTGTTTAACAGCGATTTACACAGAGACAGAAATGTAGCTGCAATGTTCTGTCGGGGGGCAGCTAGGCATGACAGCTAAGTGATTGTAGTCGTCACAGTGGTGTCAAAGGTCTCTCTCTCTCTCTCTCTCTCGCTCTCTCTCTCTCTCTCACACACACACGCACACACGCACACACACACACATACGCACACACACAAACAAGTAAATTGAGGAGCAGTCCTGGAATTAAGGCTGAGTAGATGTTTGCAAGGGGGAGATGGAGATGGAGGGGGAAAACCCAGGTGTTTCAACAGGCTTTGGGTATAGACGTGAGCTCAAATGAAACAAATGAAAAATGTATGTCGCTAGATGGAAAAGTTTTGGGGTGCCCTGGAGACTGCAGTAACAGTAAAAATGGATGTGAGTGAGGTGTTTGTGTGTGCGCGTGTGGGTGCGTGTGTGTGTTTGTCCATGTTGTGTTGTGTCATGTCATGGCTCACCATTGTCGTTTTATATAAATTAAAGTAGGTACAATTAAAAATGCTTTAAAGCATTGCGCCCTAGCCTTAGTATCGGCCCAGGTATTGCCTTTTTCATGAAGTGAAATGCCACAGAATATCAGTATACGTTCTGTTTTTCACTTTAGAAAGAACAGAGTTCCGTCATTGCAGGCTGCCAGCTTTTGGATTCATTTGAACCGCATGGTGCCTTCTTGACTGCAGGTTTGTCTTTAAAGCTTTACTATAACTTAAATGTAAAACATTTCCACATCAAAATACAGTATACACACAATTGAATTACCTGATCAAATATAATCAAATATGAGGACAATACTCTAGAGGATTTTAGTGGTACTGCACTGTACACAATCCATCCAAATCCATTTCATGCCTGCATACTTTATATTCTCACATGTACACACACACAACGCACACGCACACACAAACACACACAAACACACGCAAACACACACACACACACACGCAGTCTTTGTGTTCAATGTTGAAGTTGTGGAGATGCGTTTAGGGCATGGAGGAGACCAGAGTAGAACAGAGTGGGTGGGTCTAGAAGCTTGATATACATTAGGGAGGTGTGTTTTTGTTGGAATATCCTCTCTCCCTAAACATTAGTTCTCCAGGGTATATCTCATTCTTTGGCCATCTCTAAAATACACATATTAAAAAATAAATGTTTACGAAGACACCTGGCTTCCTGTCCTTTTAAGTTAATGACGCTTGAGAACTATTTCAGAGAAGAAAAAAAAAACTGTCAATATCTTCTCTTCAATTGATTGAAAATCAGTTACCTTTGTTTATCATGTCCTTTATCTCCCAGAAAACAAACCGCAACCCTGAATATGCTAAAGAACATTTTCATCAAGGCTCTGAAATCTCGAGACAAAGAGGAGCTGTTCAAGACACGCTGCCATGCGCTTATTATTTAAGTAATTTTTGAGCTGTGGAGAGAGACCGCCTGCTGGCCTCTGTGGCACGCCAATTAAGGTGCACTCAGCCAACAATTGAACAAATTCATGGCAGCCCACCAGGAATTCTTTGCACATACTGAGGAATAAAATGTATTTGTTTGCCTTGAAGGACTGAAGTGAAGTTTTTACTTGAGACGTGCGCGTGGCGTGGCACTGTGTTAAGTTGTTCTTTCTGAAATGCACAGCCTACCATATGAGGAGACCATTTGGAGGAGAACACAGTGAGTTTTTTTTATTAGTGGCCCTTCCATACAGAAAACGGGTGTGTATGGAATTGGTGGGCACTGAAACATACCACAACGCCATGCATAAACGTCATTTATGTGGAGTTCAGAAATCTGCGGTTGTGTGTTAAGTGTGTTAAGGAGACAACATCAAAACAAAATGCAGTTGCGTTTTAATGGAATAATTAGTGTGACTCGTTTGATATTTAGTCTTCTACCGTTTATTACAGCTGAAGAAATAAAAGGAATAGCACAAATACAGTACAGTTACATGCCTGTTGCACTCACTCCTCTCGCCACTTCACAGAGAATAAAGGGGAAGCAACGTTATAACAAATACACAGAATGTGTCAATTACATACATGCAGAAATAAAAGGAATAGCACAAATCCTGTAGCTACAGTCCTGTTACACTCTCTCCTATACATGCAAATTGAGACGAAAATAAAATAATCACGATAACATTGTAGTAAAATAATAACAAGTGAATATGAATGATAAAATAAAAAAGAAGCTTTTGGTAAAATAAATAAATATAGAAGTGTGATTATTAGACAGATGGTGTTCGATCAGCATGGGGCACACCCCAAAACAGGTCATAACATCAAGGAGGAGCTACAAGGCTCTAATAGGATACAGGCTATAAGGATAATAACTACATGTAAAGTAATGCATACAAATGTGTGTAATTATACACCTCCTCCTTCTTTGGCTAAAGACGAAAAGTAATGTGCTGATCTGGTCATTTAAAGGTGAGTTAGGGGATGCCTACACTTTTTATCAAATTCAGCAAATATCTCCGATATAACATTAAGTTGTTATTTTGCTACATTATACGTTAAACTATTTTATCTGATTTAAGAAATACATACGAGAATCGGAGCAGCGGGCGCGGTATTTCTATCACTCTACCGCACCGTTGTGACGAAAAGAGAGCTGAGCCGGAAGGCAAAGCTATCGAGCAATTTTCATTCCTACCCTCACCTATGGTCATGAAGGGTGGGTCATGACTGAATGATCATGGGAATAATCAGCCAAAATGGGTTTTCTCAGGAGGATGGCTGGCGTCTCCCTTAGAGATAGGGTGAGAAGCTTGACTATCTGTGAGGAACTTCGAGTAGAGTCGCTGCTCCTTCGCGTCGAAAGGAGCCAGTTGAGGTGGTACGGGCATCTGGTAAGGATGCCCCCTGGGCACATCCCTAGGGAGGTGTTTCAGGCACGTCCAGCTGGGAGGAGGCCTCCGGGAAGAACTAGGACTAGGTAGAGAGATTGTATCTCCACACTGGCCTGGGAACGCCTTGGGATCCCCCAGTCAGAGCTGGCTAAAGTTTGGGCCTATGTACACTATACTGTACATAGGCCATCATTTTTTCATAGCTGATGTAATGCAGAGCCAACTATGTGTTTGATTATTAGATAAGATTTTAAAGTGAAATCCTAATCCCAATCTGAATATTGGCACACCACGCTTCTGAACAACGGTGAACATGTTGTATGTGTCGGGTGGGTATAATAGTCAGGGTATAATAAACAGGTAGCAAAGACTAGAAAAGTGTTGACATAACCAGTGATATGTAGATGCTCTTGGACTGAATATAGCCAGATACATTGGGGAGAATGTATCAAAGTTGTCCATTGCATTATCTTCTCTTTGATTAAAAAATAAATAAAAAATAAAAGACCTCCTCTTACTTTTTTCATAACCCTTCCTCTCCTTGGAGAGACAATTGAGGGTCTTGCTGGTTTTACAGTTTCTTTTTCACCTAAGGGCACATGTGCTGAGACTGTACTCTCCAAAACAGCATCAAGACAATCGCCTGTGTGTGTGTGTGTGTGCGTGTGTGTGCATGTGCATGTGCGTGTGCGTGGGAGTGTGTTGTCCAGAGGACAGTACGTGCGGGACTGTGTTTTCTTTGTGATAGAATATGCTCCTGCCTTGCTTTCTAGAGATCCTTGAATTATGCATCTATACAGTGAAGAACAAAACAGAGGTCTGAATAACACAGGTCCCTTTGATTTGGTTTTGTTTGGGCCATGGCTGGGACCAGTACTGTAGCCCAGAGTCCCTAAGTTATCTTTTTGCTCTGCCATACTCTCTAAATCTTCTCATAAATCACATAAACTCCTCACAGATAGAGTATGTCATTCTTAACTATTAGGACTTACTTCAAATACTCTCACTTATCTTCACATGGATGAATTCATCTTTCATGGGTACAAGATGGAAAACCACAGGATAATTGATTAAATTATTAATTATGCAATTAAACAATATATAATAAACAGATAACAAATTAATTTATACTAAATAATTTACATAGTTATTTAAAAACAAGTATTCTGCCTTGTACCTGTTTCTAATGTATTTTTTATGGGTTTGAATCATAAATCATGAATTTTTTTTTGTGATTTAGTGATTTAGAGCAATAAAAAGTATTTCTGAAAAAGGTGAATACCTCAAGTTTGATTTCAAATCTGATTTTGTTGTGTTTCCTTCATTTAGCAAATTTTATTTGAGAATGCCCAGTATGATTAAACATTCTCAGTCCTATAGATATTGTTAATACAATGTTTAACACTTTGCAGCCAGTTTACATAGGGGGCAATTTTTGGAAACATTGATATTGCCTGAAACTGTCCCCCCTTTCAAAAGCTGTATCTTTAATTTAATAATTTTAATTAAATGTTGGACACATTCTATGCATCAGTTTATGTTAGCAGAATGATTTGGAATTCATTAATACATTGTTTAACACTTTGCATCCAGTTTACATATGGGGACAATTTTCGGCAACATTGATATGCCTGAAATTTTCCCCCCTTTCAAAAGCTGTATCTTTAATTTAATCATTTAAATTATATGTTGGATATTTTCTATGCATCAGTTTATGCTAGCAGAATGATTTGGAAGTCATTAATACATTGTTTAACACTTTGCAGCCAGTTTGCATAGGAGGACAATTTTCGGCAACATTGATATTGCCTAAAAATGTCCCCCCTTTCAAATGCTGTTACTTTAATCAATATATTGCATCAGTTTATGCTAGCAGAATGTTTTGGAAGTCATTAAGGACGTACTTTAAGCAATACTTTATTTTGATATACTGTACTGTAACTTAGCAACTCATTTGGCCAGTTCTGAATTTATTTTTCTCTTCTAAAATACATTGTCTACAGTATATTTGTGTGTGTGTGTGTGTGTGTATAAATGGCACATCTCCCATCCACCACACTCAGAGAAAGAGAAACAGGGGCCAAAAGCACATAAAGCCAACACAAAGGAGCCCAAAGTATAACCATTTAGGCCCCTAAGCAGAGGGGAACATTTACTGTTATTTATTTACTGTACTAACTAAATGCCTCAATGTACAAATAGGTTTTTAGTTTGATCTCATCAGCTGGTAGGGAATTCCATAAAAGTGTGGCCCATGAGAATGCTCTAAATCCTGCTGATTTCTTTTTAACTTTAGGGATGGATAGTAAGCCTGCATTTTGTGAGCATAAGGCTTGGGATGGAACATATCGTATCACTAGATCCAACAGTAGATCAGATAAATAGGAAGGTGCCAATCCATGTAATGCTTTATAGGTAAACAATAGAATCTTAAAATCACATCTCAGATTAAATGGCAGCCAATGAAGTTCAGCAAGGATTAGAGTAATGTGATCACATTTTCCAGTTCTATTCAAGATTCTGGAAGCAGCATTCTGTACCGTCTGAATACTTTTAATAATACTCTTTTTCAGAAGGCCAGAGCGTAAACCATTGCAGTAATCTAACCCTGAAGATACAAATGCATGCATTAGAGTCTCTGCATCTATCATACATGAAATCGGCCGCATTTTTGTAATGTTGCGAAGATGGAATAATCAAATTTTAGTAACCTCTTTAATGTGCAAATCAATAGAATGCGCACAGTCAATATTACTCTGAGTAATATTACAATTGTCAAAGTCTTATCTGGGTTTAGATGCAAAAAATGTAAAGACATCCATTGTTTTATTTCCAAGTCATGACTCTTAAGATTCTGAGGTTAGAAATAAAGTTGGGTATCATCAGCATAACAATTAAAACTAATACCATATTTATAATAATATGGTGTCTGAGGCATAGAGCAGGGGTTACAGTACCAAACTATTCAGCCATAAACTCACAACCTCCACTATATCAGGAGGTGGGTGACTCATGCCAACATTTTGCTGAGACGTACAATTACACTACAGGCCACATGCATAACGATAACACAAACCACACAACAGCACCACAATATTATGTTATAGTAATATAGGCTATAAGTTATCCATGAGTGAACATAGGCTACATTATTCAGCTGTAGACTCATGTCTCTGTGCTATTTGTAATAAGTTTACAATCTGATCTGAGCTTACACCCCACTCTATGACCCCACCCCTGCTTTCCAGATATGTTTTGAACCAGGAGTTTGGCTTCAGGTGTTGGAGGTGAAACAGCTGTTAACCTTCTCACACTTGTTCAACATGACCATTTTTTCTGCTCCTATTTTTCAGTTTCCAGTTTCTGCACATATTTTTTTGACACAAAATAAAACCAAGATATGTGATATTTTTATGCATGCTCTTGCTCTATAATAATAACTCTTTAAATAAATATATATTTTTCTTTTTATCAAACACCAGATACACTTTCCAGCACTAATTTAAATATTTTAGGTTTTACCTGTACTTGTATGTGCACATTTAACAGCTAACATGAACACGCTGAACTATATAAAGAAGAAAACATTATCAGTATTAGGTTCCCAAACAAGTAACCTTATAAGTACAGTAAATGAAAACAAAGCAAAACACATTCAATAATAGCTCAATAATTAATAAAAGTATATCCAACAATTGGCAAATGGCTGAAAAACATTTGTTGACCACAGACACATTACCATAGGTGACACATTTTTGCATTTCATTTTCACTTGTCAGAGAAAGCATACTATATTAAATAATATTTTACACATACCTTACACATAAACTCTTGCATAAAGGATCGCTATTATATCTATATAATTTGATCATTTATTATTTGCATTTAGGCCAACATGTCTTTTATAAAGTGTTTGTCTAATCTACATTCCATTTAAAATGAACCACAATAGCAATACAATGACCTGAATTTACAAAACTATTCTTCTTCATCATCTTATGGATTAAACCCCTACCCAAAACAATGATTATGTGTTTATTTTAACGGGAGGCCTTTATTGCGTGTTGTGGAGCAGGGCTTCTGGTGCTGAGGCTCAGCCTGTGTTGCAGGCTTCACATGTGAGCCTTCACACGAAGCTCTCCTCCATGTTGGAGCACAGCAGGAAGGCATCCACCAGCCGGGGTTTGATCAGCTGTTGGTGGTCTGATGCGTCAATGCTGTCTGGGCAGCCCACAGCCAGCCTCCTCAAGGCCGCCTGGAGGGAGGGAGAGAGAGAGAGAGAGAGCGAGAGAGAGAGAGAGAGAGAGCCAGCGCACGTGTGCACGCACACACACACACACACAAATGTGAAAAGGGTAAAACCAGATTCAAGCATTCATATGAATAAATAATAGATACTGTATGGGTGAACCCTAAGCATCACATGCATGCATGAAGGACTGAATTCTTTGAAGACCCCCTGCGGTGAGATATTTGAGGTTAAAACATACCTCTCAATATGTGCAGATTAAAGAACAGCCCAAACCCGGCTTTTTCTTATTTTATATATCATAAAGCATAGAAATATGAATGACCCATGTAGGCATGGGGGAGACGTCAACATCTACATAAAGGGCTGCTGGTAATTATTGAAAGCGCCTTTGAAGCCAACATTTCTTTTCAACATTCCACCTACAAATGTGATTCTTAACCCTTGGCAAAGAGGATGAAGTAGAATCACATTAATTTCAATAGACTGACATTGAGTTAAGATTAGGGAATTTTAGCATGGTCCAATTAAAGTCTTGTAACGTCCATAATGCACGTAGACTAAAAAACCTCTTATCAGTTATGATCAGAATGAAAGAACAATATATGTGGGAAAATTATTCATCATATGTACATATTAAAATATACAACACTTTAAGATATATCACCTATCTCAAAATAGTTTTAATTAAGGTAAAGCTGTTGTTCCTGATTTGCTGTATATGTTAACAGAGGGTAGTTATACGGCGTGCATATATTTTATATGTATAAACTATTGTCTTTAGATACAGTAGCCTACTGTATCTAGCTTGTCATTGAATGTGTACTGTACTGTAGGTTCTGCATGGAAAAAAGAAAAACAAGTCAGTTGTACATGCATGGAAATTGCCTGTGCCAATTGTGTGTCAAACATGCCACTTTATACCTACCAGGCAGGCCACAAGCACAGAGTCGCTGTTATTTCTCTCAGCAGGGGACCGACATAGTTCAATAAGGCGAGGAACCGCTAAAGATGGCAGGAGTATATTTGAGTTAATCATCTGGTAAAATAATGAGATTATCAGATGGGCAAAGCAACTATACAGATACATTTCTACAGTAACTTCAGACCATGTTTACAATAACTGTAGGATATTCCTTGAAATACAGCCAGCGTTCAAACCAGCATTTTAATTATATTTTTATGGTTTGTCCATATCTATACATGTACAGCATTTACAATATATTACATTTTTCTGTTTTGTTTCTGACTATTTCATATTAGTTGGGTGTTGTTTTGCATATGATTGGAATAAAGACATTTGAAGTTGTGGATCAATTCAGTGATTAGTTTCCCAAGGTTGAACTAGAACCCATGATGTCCACCTACTGTAAATGTGAATTAAATGTACTTTGCCCACCTTCATACAGTAGCCAGTAGCCAGATATTATATTAATGAATATAGGATCTCCAGATGGCTGAATAATGGAAAATAATGTGTAGCCTACTTATATTGATATAAGATAACATAATATAGTATCATGTTGTATCAACATAACACATATATACACTCTATCAACTCAGTAATAGTATATATTTTTATTTTTTTTGTTAACACAATCTTTAGTAGGGTACCTTTGAGTTGGATGGCTGTCTGGGCCACATCAGGGTCCCTGCTCAGACGGGCCAGCGTGACAGCAGCTTTCTGTTGGACACGCTCGCACGCAGCGCCCTCTGATGGACTGGAAGAGGATGGCTTCTCTCCCAGCAGCAGTAGCAGGCGCTCTATCCCTATCAGACAGGGAACAACCGTCAGAATGTATGTAATGCTGCTGTAACAAATAGTCAGACAGAGCAAACTGTATTTTTTTATCTAATTCACATTTTTATTTGGTGGTGGCTGAAGGATTTACTGTAAATCTAAACAAGCATACAATACTGTCACAGCCTATATGTTTAGAGTAGATAAACAATAAACACAGTAGTCTAATCCAAAACATTAACCTGACACTGAAAAATGTAAAAGCAAAACTGCATAATGTCATAGTGGATAACATTATCTTAATATTTTCAGAGCGCTCATGTGCTGCTAAGTTGTGACCCGATGCTGCCATCTTGAGGTTTCAAGAAGAAAGCGTAGTTACAGTAGTGTTTCCCATGACAGGAGGTACAGTAGGCCTACCTTTCTCCTGCAGGACTTCAGGGGCAGACTGCTCTAACACTGAGAGGTTGGCCAATATTGTCACCACCTGATACTCACACACAGACATCAGCACACATTAACAGTTCTGCAACCATGTGTCACACACATTTCAAACCGCAGAACTTCACTGAACGATTGAACAATTAAACACACTCGTCCCCCAGAATGACCGTCTGATATCAATTGATTTAAATGTTATGTTGTACACATTCTCGGGATCAGGCAATGCTAGCCGAATTATTTGGAAGTCTTTCATACATTGTTTAACACTTTGCAGCCAATTGGGGGACAGATTTCAGCAGCAGTGAGATTGCTGAAAACTAGGTTGCACAAAACAGCGTAGTAGGCTGTAACAGGAAAACAGACAGTTAACGGACCCTGCGTTCAGGATGGTGAAACATTTGCTACATATTCAGTGAACACAAAAGGCAGTGGACGAACAGCAGGGAGAAGTCGGGCTGTCCATATGGGATGCGGGTTGAACTACAACAAAGCAATCGTTTGTGTTTTACAGCTGTAGATTAGTGTGTTTTACTGCTGTACAGATGCACACACGATGATGGTACCAGCGTGGCTCTAGAACCACCTCACGAGGGGTGAGAACCAGAAGGGCGAAAGTGACATTTTGGGTGAAACGGAGATGTATATATCAAATTAAAGCACTTAATGAGCTCTTTCTACTGACAAAAGCACACAAGTGCATTCTTAATCGATTTGGAGTTATTCAATAAAAACTAAAAGACTAAAATACTGAACACACTAATCCATCCATCCATCTTCTCCCGCTTATCCAGAGTCAGGTCGCGGGGGCAGCAGCTTCAGCAAGGGACCCCAAACTTTCCTTTCCCGAGCCACATTAGCAAGCTCTGACTGGAAGATCCCGAGATGTTCCCAGGCCAGTGGAGATATAATCTCTCCACCTAGTCCTGGGTCTTCCCCGAGGCCTCCTCCCAGCCGGACATGCCAGGAACACCTCCCAAGGGAGGCGCCCAGGGGGCATCCTTACTAGATGCCCATACCACCTCAACTGGCTCCTTTCGACGCAAAGGAGTAGCGGCTCTACTCCGAGTTCCTCATGGATAGCTGAGCTTCTTACCCTATCTTTAAAGGAGACGCCAGCAACCCTTCTGAAAAAACCCATTTCGGCCGTTTGTACCCGTGATCTTGTTCTTTCGGTTATAACCCACCCTTCATGACCAGAGGTGAGGGTAGGAACGAAAATTGCCCGGAAGATCGAGAGCTTTGCCTTCCGGCTCAGCTCTCTTTTCGTCACCACG
>JAODUH010000021.1:209496-227183 GCA_027564835.1 Typhlichthys subterraneus | reverse complement strand
AGAGAGAGAGAGAGAGAGAGAAAATACACACAATACGCACAAACTCTATTTACATAAATATTAGTCAAAGCATGTAACATGTTGCATGCATATATACGGTATCTATATTAAAATTGTTGTGCAATTAAAATATACAGTATATGGTTATGTTTGTATCGAATTATTTCAAATTATTTTATACGTTAATTTGGTTCTGTCTGTTTTTGTTTGTCTATGAGTGTCATGGCAGATAACATTATTTGCTCTGATGCACGCTTAGCATCCGTCCATGCAATTAAATAGTGTCAACCATGTCCTGTTTTTCTATTTCTCGCTCATTGGATGGGCTCATTACACTGTCAATTTACAAACTTCCAGGCAAGATTTATCATCTTCAACAAGAGGGTATTTCTGTGAACCTACAGTGTTTATCTTTGTGAATGAAATCAGAAAATGTACTTTAAAAGTCAATATCAGTTAATGTACTTCCACATCTATTTCTTCCATATATGAAGGAAATGTCAATGTATTCACTAATCATGTTTATTATCATGAACATGTACATTACTCAATGTTGATACAAATGCTATTTCAAGTAATTTAATATACATTCTGCTTTTTTTAAATGGATTTGTTTACAGATTACCTTTTTTGTCTTTACAGTATGCATTAGAGCTATAGTATCTTTGTGAGTCATTGAATGGATATGTCATGCACATCCTTCATTGGCCTATAAAGGATCATGACATAAATTACATAATTATCTTCGTGCCACTTTCTGATTTCTATTTGCTAATTTATCAAAAGTGACTAAAAGTTTGTTTTAAATATTATTAGCATGGATCATTTCTTATGTAAGCCACAGTGGATCTGGCATGCCATTAGAGGAAACTGTAACTTCAGTCAAAACAGTGGAAACTCAACTCAGGATCATTGCAGAACGTCTTGAGACTTTGTCAAGATAATTATTGCCACCTGTTGGCATGCTGCTGTAAAAGCAAGACAAGCTTTTCTACATACTGATACTGTATGTATTTATGCTTATGTATCATATTCCAACTGGTAATACCTGAATAATAATATATGCTTAGAAATTCAAAAGGTTAATGTAACAGCTGCACATTATACATTACATTAGTTATTATGATTGTACTTCGTACTTTCCTGTAATAATTCAAAATTGCTTGTTCGTCTGCTAAATGCTAAACTTTTTTCTTGTATTTTTCCTCACTTATGTTTACAATTTAGTTGAATGGGTCAAAAGAGTCTGTCTTCCACCAGGAGAACTGAAACTTGCCTGTGAACATCAAGAGTTCTGATGATTTAGTGTCAACAGCAGTAATCTCATGCATCACCATACAACCCAGCCTGTTTAACAATCCAGTCCATGGGGGTTTCAGGTATGTATGGGAAAATATAAGATGTATATTTTTAGGATGAAGTTTACCACTATTATTGATATTGGACAGTTGTAGTAAATTATGGACAATATCCAATAAACTGTATATTATAACTATTTTAGTATGCATATGTTGGTGTGTATGTGTATGGTTAAGACTTCGGAAGATCTAGAAGAGTCTGTCTGCATGTTTGACTCCCATTTACTGAGCAGATATCCAGACTTATCTTTGTGCTTTGTTAGTTATGTTCAAACATACCCGGTTGATCAGGTTTCAGTGTGCAATCAACAGTGAGCTGTAGCTGTAACATGACAAAATTGACGTCAGCAGGGCATGAATATGTATGAATGTCTTGCGCACTTTTTTTGCTGTTTATTTTATTTTTGTCATATTTTGTGAAATGATGCACTGTGCTGTATCTGCAACACAAAGTGTGAAGTAAATGCTAGCTGAAATATTTCAGCAATGTTACACTTTTGTCACTGAGTATTCCTGTAATTAACTGGATTATATATAACCTTTTTTCACCTAAATGCTGTAAAACCTTTAAAAAATAACACACGTACCCCAAGCCCAAATGTATCTAAAATACATTTTAATCTTGCTGAAATCTGTTTCACAATATTGTTTACAACATTAATCTGTCTTCATGTTTCTTCATCCACGCGTGAGTCTTCATTATATCTTGAACCAGAACTGTACAATCGTGTTCATGTAAATTGTTCTACATCAAGGCACAAGACAACAGCCATTGTCGGGAAGCCTTGGGTAGGCGGATCTTTAATGGCGTCATATGGCACACAGCAAAACAGGGTTTCTCTGGGGTATAGGAGTGAGCCCATGAGAATTATGGGACATGTAGTTAATAAATGGGTCAGGAATGAAGGTTGCATGGAAGAAATGTGCGCTAAAAAGGTAAAAGGAGAGAAATTGATAACCACTGGTGCTTTCATTTTATTTTCCAATGAAATTCATGTATAAAAAGTGGAATCACTTGGATATTTTTTCAGGGGTTCATTTTGTTCATCTACACAACCAAAGTGCTTTTTTTTTTTTTTTTTTTCAAACTTTCTTGTTACCAAGCAAAATAATGTTCACTTTCAGGATGGGGACTGGGAAGAGGTTCAAGGAACTCTGGAGAATGTTCTGTTTTCTTCCATAAGGTAGAGTGTGGTAAGAGAGCCAGACGAAAGTATAATTGCTTATTCTTTTGTTCATGTTGTTTTTTTCCAGATATGAAAAGAAAGAAAGACAGAAAGACAGAAAGAAAGAAAGAAAGAAAGAAAGACAGAATGACAGACAGAAAGAAAGAAAGACAGACAGAAAGAAAGACAGTTGTAAATGCATATTCAAAGCAAAATCTGATCAAATCTGTACCATTGTATATAAGATCAATAATAAATTACACATTATTCATGTTAACTGTTTTAATGGTCCATGTTCAATAAGTTTGCAGCTTATATACGTTTGATGTCTCAATGGAGTGGAATTATCATTATATGAAGCATACAGTAAAAAAATGAAAAAATGCATAAATAAATACATATGTATATGCAAATATTTATAATGTACAAGAACAACAGAGTATAAATGCATATTCACCATATCCTTGCAGGGCTTTGGAATGATCACATTTGAGCATTTCTCCTCCTCCTACCGAAGGCTTTGGAGCCAACATTGGTAGGGACGAAGTTACTGTTTCCCATGCCCCCTGACCGGCTGAGGAAGTCCGCCAGGCGGTGAGTTACACAAGTAGCCGTGTTGCAGGCCCGCTTCTGTGCTGTAACGCTGCTTCAGAAGAGGAGATGGGTCTTAATGTCACGCTGTTTATTGTGTTGATGAGTTAATTTAGTACATGTTTTGCACGCACACACACACACACACACACACACGCACAAACAGTAATGCCAAATAGTACATTACATTTAAAGCATCTTAATGTTTAATATTGTTATCATCTTACCTTTGGACTTGAAGAGAGGTTCACAGATAGTTCAAGGGTACTATGAGATGACTGGTTATTTTATGGCTATTTTTAAATAATAATAATAATAACAATAATAATAATACATTATAGAGATATTAATAAATGTTTATACAATATACAATATCTACAGTATATATATACTAAATGTATATTATATTAAAAGCTATTGTTAGATGAGACAACAAGAGTCAGATCCAGGACATTTTTTGAGATAGGGTGTTAAAACTGCATCTACAAAGGAACATAGGCTAAGGTTTCCTGGTAGAAAAATATGTTTATTGAACAAGAAACATGATGTCGCATGAGTGGATAATTTATTATAATTAGGCTTTACTTAAGTGATTTCTCCAAATGGTTAAACCTATTCGGTGGCATTCCACGCCAACGAACTGCACTTCACGCCAACGACTGCACGCACACATAAATAAACCTAAACTGTTTCAGTTGGCTAGTTCTGATTGTCTGAAGTAAGTATAGAGTAAATCATTATCTGTCAAAATGTAACATAACTACTTTAAAAGGGCAAAAAAAGTTCAGTTCGTTTTTTGTTTTTTTTTCTGATGTCAATCAAGCAGGCAAAATCCACATGCACTGGCGCTTGTCAATCCCAAAACAAACCAACAAAAATAAAAGTAAGAGGAAGAATAGGGAGGAGAGGAGATGCAGGGAAGGAAAGACGAGGGGCTTCAGATGCTGTCAAACGTCTCGCCGTAGCTTGCATAGCTGTCGCTCTCAGGCACGCTGCGCTTCTTGCCTGGCGTGCCCGCACCCACGTTTGTGCGGGGGAACGTCTGCAACTTATGCAGCTCCTGAGACAGTTTGCCCAGCACGCAGGTGCTGAGGTTGGAGCAGCGCTTGGTTAGGGGTCTGTCCATGCTGTTGTGGGAAGGGGGACAGACAACACATGCAGAAGACAGGCTCATAGACATAGTCTAAACTAGTGATGCACCGATCTGTTTTTGGGGTTTCTGGCCAATACCGAGTTCCAAATTTCAGTCCGCAAAATCGATCGATAACAATTTAAGAAACTTTTTTATCCAGGTAAATGCATAAATTCAAGAAATTAAATAGTGCATTCCAGCCATTTAAAATGTAACTGCACCCTAATATATTTTTTTAGCTTTAAATAATAGGATTGATCGGTGATGAGACAGAATTCCGGTTAATAATAAAATTGGCATTAATGGGCTCAAAACAGAACTACACGTCATATCTGTTAAAAAGTCAAGTCAAGTCAAGTCAATTTTATTTATATAGCCCTTAATCACATTGCAGTCTCAAAAGGCTTTACAACCTACTTTTCACATGGAAACAAACAACACCCCCCACCCCAGGACCTGGTTGGTTTTCATCGGTACACTTAGTACACTCATACATCTTCAAATTCAAATGTTAACGTTAATGTTAATGGCGGTCACCCTCACCCCTTCCACTCACACAGCTGCTTGACGCATTTCTCAAAGTTGTAGTGGGTGGAATCATGCTCAGTGCTGGGGTGCAGTTACACTTTGATTGACAACAAAGATCGGTTTTCTGTATTGGAGTATTTTGAGTGGAAATCGGCTGATTCAAATCTCCTGCCGATCTATCGGTGCATCTCTAGGCTAAACCATGCATGTCTGAGAGCTACAGTGCTTGCACATTCACTTCAGCCTATCTACAGGTCTACACCTCTCTCTCTCTCTCTCTCTCTCTCTCTCTCTCTCTCTCTCTCTCTCTCTCTCTCTCTCTCTCTCTCTCTCTCTCTCATTCAAGCCAATCCCACTCCCAACTCGCTCTATCATTCCACCGACATGTTAGTAAAATAGCATTTCCACACATGCGTTTCTTTAAGAATGTAACAAGCAACCAAATACATTCCCAGGAATAATAATAATAATAATAATAATAATAATAATATTTAAAAAAGAAAATATCAGTATCATGCTTGAACACACATCATATTATCAAACTTGTCACCCCACCATGCTCCAAAAACACCCCCACCCATTGCCCTTCCACTCTCATCTCATCTTCTAAACCCACAGAAGAGAGAGAAGCAGCTGCCCCACTGTCATGCATCCGCGCTGCCAACTGCATGCAAACACGTTTCTTCCCATTAGGCCACACAGTACCATGTTAATAACATGTTAATACGTTCCTAGCAGGCAAACTCAAAATAGGGTTGCGTTCCAACAAAGTTGGGATCAAACTCAATCATGCGGGAGGGGGGTCATGAGAATATTATAAATATAGATTTTGGGTTTTTTTTACAAAGAAATTTTTGTTTAGTTTTGTCTACAAGCACATACCTCTCCTGACTCAAGTTGCGTGTGACTTCATCGGTGCAATGAAAACATCTTAAAGAATAATATGCTTCTTCTATACAGTCACAGTTTACGCTGATTTCTAATTGAAGCAGGGAGCAGCATTTTATCTTTGCATTGATATTATAGCATACTAAACTTCAGCCCATAACCTGTTGATGATAATTTTCAAGATCTGGGTAGAAAGTATATTGAACATTGTAGCATCAATATTAAATTAAGTGTTCCATTGTTGAGGCTTAAATTATTTCTTAAATATATACTTCTATGTCTACAAAGCTGATTGCCGCCTCTATGGTAGTATATAATGTATGCTCACATATCTAATAAAAACATATTTAAAATTGTATCTAAAATGTAAATAAAATAAAATCCTACTGTATGCACCACAACTATGCAATACAATAAACTGTTTAATCTAAGTTTATTATCCACACTATCATAACATAAAAATAATAATCAGCTTTGTAGACACGTTAGAAATATGTTTTGGAGAAACAATAGGACGATAAGGAGTGACTGGATGAAAGATGCCATTAAAATGCATTTAACTTAATGTTGAGGAAAGGAAGCTATACAGTTGATGGTTCTTTACAAAAGTTCAATATCACTTGTAAGGTGAATAGGAATGCTGATTAAAGGTGGTGCGTACCTGTTGCCTTCATTCGCCTGCTGTTGCAGCTCTTCTGCTGTCATCTGTACAAACTCTTTGATAATGGCGTTGAGTAATCGCCGCGCTTCGTAGTCCGTGAGGGTAACCCGATCTGTGATGGACTCTATACCCGGTCTGCAGGGGTTGCGAGAAAGGATAGCGTAATGGCACATTAGCACCTGCATACTTTTCCTCATATATTGTCCAAAGACAGTATATGTCTAAATAGAGTATATATGTCCAAAAACAGTGTATATACAGTACAGTATCATAAACAGTCCAGAGACAGTATATACGTATCCATGAACCAAGGATATATAGAGAGAGGTCATTGGAAAACGACTAACTGACTCAACCTCTATTGGGAAACCATATTTGTTGGGGATGGGGTTTGGTGTTGGAGGGCTAGCTGCAGTGGCAAGACCACATCAGTGCTAGATGGCTCACAGCCAATGCAGGGAAAACAATCTGCATAGTGCCCCTTCTGTGACGTGTGATGGGCTTCAGATGTATGATAACAATCGATAGCTTCATGAGCCTACATAAGCATCGGCTTGTATGGGCTTATACCGTATATAAATAGTTATCCTAAAAAAAGATTCAAAGTGCAGATTACGTTGTCCTACCAGTATTGGATGAAAGGTTTATTGTAGTCAAATACAATAACTAAGAATAGAAGGATTAAAGTAATGCAGGAGAGAAATGTAATGAATGGTCTGAGTGTGCATCTAAGAAATGTAAACGTGCATTCATTCAAAACCAATATCAAATCAAACTAATATAAGTGGCCAGAAATGAATGAATCAACTGCAGCCTACTGTAACAATAGATTCGCTAAATTCTTAATATACCCTTCGCCCTATTATCAAACCTGTTTACCTTAGATTTGTGCATAAACACAAAATGTTAAATTTTATTGATATAATATATTTTTTTTTGTCCTTTCCTTAATTTGATGTACTGTACACATGTTTTGTACTTAAACTGGCTGCATTTAATACAAATAAAACAATATAATAGGTGATCTAGTTAGTAAGTCAGGTAGTACAAAATATAAACTGTGTCTCACCTAGCAGGCGCAGCTTGTGAGCAGTACATCTGGCATATGACCAGGGCATAGGCAACAAGGAAAGCAGAGATCTTCAACATAATCATGGTCCCCTACACAGCAAGGAAAAGACCAGTGTCAGCACAACACACCTACAGCAACACATAGGCACACCATGCTCGGAGCTAAACGGTCAACTGCAAAGAAAACACCATATTTAGAGGAGGGAAAAAATAAAAAGGAGAAGCAGGTAATCGTTCCAGAAGCAGTAGTCCTCTCTCTCCCTCTCTCTGCCTGACTTGGTGACTGTGTCAACTTGCTATAGTGGCGACCCCCTTGCTGAATATCCATGCTTTTATTTCCTTACTCTTCCCCCTTCAAAACTTAGAGGGATAATAGACACACCGCTCAAACCTACACACACATTGCCACAGCTTCGCCACTCCTCTCCTGTACACTGTTGCATCCCTGGTACATGTCCAGAGGAGAGCGGGACAGGTCGTTCTCTTCTGCAACGTCCATTGTTGTCAGTGGCAGGTCCCAAGTCAGAGGGTGAGGGGGCTCAGGGTGTGTTGGGTATGGGGGAGTGGGGGGGGGGTCCTCCCTGTGTTAGCTTAAGAGATGGGGAGATGTACAGGGTAAGGAGGGGGAGCTCCAAGCCTGCCAATTCCCCCCGTGAGCCAGTGCATTAGTGTAATGAGCAGCCACCTCCCTCTCTCTCCCTCTCTCTCTCTGAAACACTCCCCCGCCCCCCGCTCCCCTTTTTACTGTCATTCCCATCTTTCTTTGCTTGTTTGCCCCCCCCATCCCCTCTCTCTTTCCCCTCCTCTCTCCTTCCCCATTTCTTATAGAGATATCACATTCTTTCAGTCTCTTTCATATCTAACGCTGTGTGTGCATAGGCATCTTTGGCCCTCCTCGCTTCCTCTCTCTCTCTCTCTCTCTCTCTCTCTCTCTCCTTCTCCCTCTCTCTCTCTCTCTCCTTGACCTCCAGTTGGAGGACAGGACCCTCGTGTACTGAGCCTCGGTTCACAAGTCCATTCAAACCAGCAGCAGCAGCTGCTGGTCACATATGCACAGTGATCTAATCCAACAACAGCATTATTCAATGTACCGTTCCAAAACTCTATCCACCATTCTTGGCCCATTAAAAGTCTTCACTTACCTTCAATGGTAATCACGGGACAATGAAACAAAAATATATGTCTATATATATATCTTTATGTAGCTCTGTACCAAAATGTAGAAGTTGACTTCTTTCAACTTGAAGAATAACTCTTGATTCCGACCGCATGCAGCGCCAACACGTCAGCCCTATATATCCCACCACTTGGATTTGTGCATTGACTGTGTAGGTGTTTAATTATCTCCTGTGAGCCAATGGCGTGGCTCCGATTCCACGGTGACCAATGGGAAACCGGCCCCCTTTCTCCTGGCACACTAATAAGAGATATGACTTTGCGTTGACGTCAGTCCTCAGTCACTAAGTGCCCCATTCACAAAATCCACTGCTCATTTAGACCATTTGCTATCCCTATTTGCATTGGGGACATGATTTAAATGGAAGACAAACCGGATGGGTGGCCGCAACAAACCATCACCAGAGATACATTTTTAAACATTTTACATGGCATGTTATATTTCAAATAGCAAATCAATAAACCCCATACCAAGGAAGCACTTGCAGGCGGGTCCATCTGCTGGAGAGGAATGTCTACTACAATATGTTCATTCATAACACTGTTTGCGTACTCTATTACAGTAAAAGGAATAAACCAAGCAGGTGTTTTGGCCCACAGTGAACTAGATTGCTTTTGAAACAAACACAACAACAACAAGAGTATCAAATGTATGTTACATGCCCCGTAATATATTATATCCAATCATGCGGTTTACAGGCATATTTTTGCAAAACATAACCACTGTCTAACTTTTTTTCCAAATAAATTCAGAAATAGAAGTTTGTCTTTACTTTGTCTAAACAGCATGAATGAAGAGCACTTATTATTGCTCGATATTGCTAGATATGTTTGCTAATCCAATCACAGTTTAGTGCCAATATGAAAGTATGAAAAACACTAGGCAAAAATAAAACAACACTATTGAGTCAATAAACTGATTGGTCTCTGTGGCTCTCTTCCCACACAGCGAGTAAACGAGGCTGTCCTCTCTAGCACCAATCGATGAGCCCGTGCATTCACGAAAAGCAATTACACAACTGTTTGTTGTCCACTCTCTTCTCAATTTCTTTTCTTGTTATTAGTGTCCAGGGTATGTGTGCGTGTGCGTGAGCGTGAGCGTGTGCGTGTGCGTGAGCGTGTGTGTGTTCAAAACATTCCAAAACATTCCTTCATTTGTTTGTTTGTAGCCTCTCTGTGTGTGTGTGTGCGTGTGTGCGTGTGTGTGTGTATGTGTGTGTGTGTGTGAGAGAGAGAGATGAAGAGAGAGGTGCATAAGGGGGGAAGAGGGGATGTAAAGAGGAGGGGAGGAGCTTGCTGCCTGCGTCATAGAGGAACCCCATTAGACAGGATGAGCCTTTTAGCGCTATTGAGCCGTATGGCTCTCCTCTGTCACAGATGCTAAATCATTGCAGAATACGTCATGGCCACATACACCTATGGATGGCAATGATATATAAAGAGTTACACATAAGTTTGTGTGTATGCGTGTGTGTGTGTGTGTGTGTGTTTCCATTTTACACTGTGGATGTTCCTTTTGGGCAACTTGCGTCACGGTTCACACCAGGGAATGGTGCTAAGCCTCCCAAGTTCTCTGAAGTTCTCCACATATTTCAGGACCAACTTTAATGCATCAAGTCAATAGCGTAACCTTTGAGGGCCAGCTTCTCCCAGACGAGGTCAACTCGCCCACCCGATAGTGTAAAGTATTACTGGGGACAAATAATGATTTCACCCGACCAAAGTCTTCGAG
The DNA here is from genome assembly GCA_027564835.1 of Typhlichthys subterraneus. NCBI lineage: Eukaryota > Metazoa > Chordata > Actinopteri > Percopsiformes > Amblyopsidae > Typhlichthys > Typhlichthys subterraneus. The sequence goes on along the minus strand of JAODUH010000021.1, from coordinate 216,880 downwards.
GCCACGGAGCCATTAGCATTCAAATATTTTACGCAAAGCTTTAACCATGCTTATATGCCAAGCACTCAAACAACATGACACTGCTGTATCAGGGAAAGGATACCTTATGTGGTGTAGGCTATGCCATTGTGATGTGAAAGCATATACATTTGTATAAAGCTGTTATATACTGTATATACGGTAGTTATTGGTAGTGTTGTAATTGCTGGCAGTGCTGCGGTTGTTGTTATAGGTTGCGTTTATGCTTTGCTCTTTGCTCCATTTGATTAAAAAGATAAATTTTTAATTACTAAGGACATGGTAACATCATTGCCAATATTGAGATGAATCCCTTTATTTCAACAGTGTATCTGCTACAATGTGTTCAAACATTTTTTAATAAAGCAGCTTTTGTTGTCCAAAAAGTATTCCATGAACATGTCAATGACTTTAACACAATATAGTCAAGACGCCATAGTCAATTAGTCAAATTGAACAACCGTAGAATCAGAGACAATTGGGGTTAATATACATTGCCAGACATCCCAATATTGACTCTCATGAAAAAGAAACAATGAATCAACATTCCCGTACAACATTGTTCATTGAACCACTGATGTAACCATCTCAGATACAGTCTGACACGGACATCGTAAATCATCTTTTTGAGGACTGAGAGTGTTGATAGGGTAAGAGCCCAATGAAATGATGAATGAATAGCACTGTTAGGCACATTGTAGTCACTGGGGGCCATCGTCTGTCCAGATAAATCACTTCCTGAAGAGAAAAGAAAAGAGGTAACAGCACTTAAGCCATTAGCCAACTGCAGTCTGCTGTAATGGCTCTAGATCTCAAAATGTAATCAGTGGCTCACCACTACAAAAGGAGCCTTAGCTCCTGACTAAATGCAAGTTCAAGTGTTTGCTATAAGCGTCACTGTGATGTTCTCCTCATGTCGGAGAGCACCATGGATTAGCAAGAGGAGGTGGAAGACAATGACATACATCCACAAGCAGGTGGACTAAAAACACACATAAACCACTTTCCTCCACCTGTTGACTTAGCTATTAAACCAGTATAACAGCCTCGTTAATAAAAAAAATGTCGTTTTTTTTTTTTTTTTTTACACCACCAGTCCTCAATGTACAAAGGCTAACCAATTAACCCCATATTTTTGGAGCACAATAACTTTGTGAACACATTGAATTAAAGTATTTGATGTAAGGTGAAAGGTCATGTCACATGTAAGGTGCAAGGAGCGCGTACTTGACCCTGCCGGGCTACTCTTGCAATTCATTGCAGGGCATTTGGGACATTACATTTACACATAATTAATCTGTGGAATTTGAAATTGTATAATGGGCTCAGTTGTTGCTTCTCCACTCTCATTCAAAAGAAAAAGAGACTTTTCAGCAATCGATGTCTGGACATTTAAATATGTTGCAGCTGGGGCAAAAAAAAGTATAAACAGAGTTTGTGCCTCCCTAACATGCTTGTTGTACAGCCTATTCATTTGGAGTAAACAAGATTAAATGAATGGACCTGGTGTAGCAGCAAGGGTTTACTGCACAATGATTAGCATTTCCCACTCAATGATCCTGGATGTTTGAAAGTTGGGCTATTGGAGCATTGGGAAGTCCAAATCAGCTGTACACACATAAGCACAGACACACACACACAAACACACACATACCCTCAGAAACAACAAATCAATAATCTCACATATTTAATTCACTTTCAGAAATCTGTATTTCTTACAAAACACATATACCTAAAGCATGTGCATACATTGAAAGACATATTTTACCTCACAGCAATCGGACACAGATGAGTCATGTTGAAACACAATGATAGAGGCTTTAGTGAGAGCTTTGTTCTTTGTGAACAGTTTTGGACTGCCTCCACCACACAACACACAAAATAAATAAGCATAGAAATTGACATTGAAAATAATTTTGCTTTAAATATCTGTTAACGAGGCTATTATTCCATATGCTTAAATGCACCTAAAGACCCTCAGAGTGACTCAGACTAGTGTCTTTTCAAAGCTGGACAGAAGCAAGTAGTTCCCCAAAAGTATCTTAAAGAAACTTGGCTCCCATCTTTGGAATCATTTCAGATTCAATCACACTTGATCAACTTGGAAGGCATCCCGCTGTATTTATAGAAAGTTAAACGGTATGCGGTTATAAAACCTGGCTGTGGGCCGAGAGTCTGTCATCATTTCTGCCTCTGCAGCAAAGACAAGAGAAATTTCTGGGTTTTAGTGCAGTACGGAATCACAATGAATACAATGTTCCTCCTATACTGTACTTCCAGTAAAAACAAACTAAATGAAATGAGGGCCCTTATAATTAGTATGTTTCAAAAGTAATCACCATTATTTAAAAATGTAATATTGATAAATGAATTTATCTTGAATTTACATTTGATTTTCTTTAATATTATTAGATATTCTGTTACTTGTTTTCTTCTTTTTGTCTGCAATGATCTATAATAAATAATGTCCATAAACCTCTGAAAGAACGTGACAAAGAATACTCCTCTTCAAGTTGACCTTTTCCAATCCCTGGCCCTCAAACCTTGTCTTCCGTGCCATGTCAACCACGTTGGTGCATTCAAGACATAGCTAATGGGATAGCTAACACAGCAATGAAACTAGTAGACCATGTTCAGTCTCTTTTTTTCATACAAGAAACTGGATGATTTTATCCAATTAGTCAAATGCAGTTAAAAGCGCTCTTCAATCGTAACAACCATTATTGTGGATTGATGGGTCTTAAAGCACAAGAGGCTATTAAGCTGGTTAATGAATAGATTAGTTAGTGCAGCTGCAGGTGTCTCAGGAGAAACACATGATCACTTGCCTAACTAAACAGTGACTATTACTGTTTCCTGTGCAAATAATCTACAGTTACTCAATGCCATTATTATCTAGCCACAGTTTACTATAGGTGGAAAATGTTTTGCCAAAATAATCGTGGATGTCATCGAAAATTCAGAAATTCTACTGTACACCTGTATTAGAACCAATGCATTTGTGACTTCCAAGTGCATACTTTACATGGTAATGTTTTGTACTGTGTGTACTTTGTATCTTCATGTCTGCTGTTTGCTCATTCCTTTGTAAATAAGGATATCAGAATGATATCTCTTGTAGGTTTTAAATAATTTGATGGATTGTATTATAGTAGGCCTATATAATGTCTTAATTGTATCTGTCACGTATGCCATAATGACATTGATAATACTGAACCTGGGGTGTCCACATCAGTTACAGTTTAGATTGCGTGATGTGATTATCTCTGTATTGTAGTCGTATGTCTTGTTTCTTTGTTTGTTCTTTATCCACACCCTGGATTCACTGAGCACCTCTCCTACGCCAATGCCATTGAAGCGCTCTTCTTTTTGTGTTTCCTATCAGAGTGAACTTAATCTCCTCAAAATCCATCTCAAGCATGTTACATGTGCGTACAAATCAAACTTTTAAAGACAATCAGCGGAATACGTGGCTTATCTGATTGGTAGAATGGTTTCATTACACTTCATGTCATTAAAGCACTAAAGAGAGAAACAAAATGGTTACACAGTATGTCTGGCGTTATATGCCTAGCATTTAATCTCACTAAAGTAGTGCAGCCTCAGATACACACAAGACATGCTATTCAAGCTGGATGACAGCCATGACTGATCAGCATGCAGAGCGAGAATCAATATTAGTGAAACCATAGTGGTCCTCGGGGCTCTGAGGTTCTCCAGGACAGTGGATCTCAACAAAGGAGTGGCGGGGACCCTAAGAAATTCAATATATTTGTGCAGTTGTCAGGTGTTTTGCAATTTAAGTTTATGGTGCCTGTCTTATTCATGAAACAATGTACTTATTGTAGCTCCCAACAGGCAATCTCTCTGGTAGCTGATATCATAAGTGGTTCAATATGTATTGTCTCTTTTTTTCCTATTTGAGACAGAAAAGCCTCTTTAGGCATTAAACACTGAAATAAGCCATGTAAGCTATTTTCAACAACACAGGGAAATTAATTCCAGTGACAGGGTCGCTGTTTGTCTCACCCTTCTCATGAATGGCGATATGCGCCCCCCGCCATTTACTGGCACGAGAGAATGCAAAGATCACCAGAGCTTATTGGTAAAAATATGAATGGAGGTGTTAACAAGGTTTCTGTTTTATAATGCATGCGATTACTTCTAACAAGCAAAGTATTATAAGATGTTTGAGTTGAGATTTGGGGATTTTATTTTTTACTTTTCTGCATGCTAAAATAAATAAATAAATAAATAAATAAAACACATGCTCAGGTGGGCAAAATCTTCAAAAGTTTTCTTTGATTTACAGAAATAATGAGAGGCCACATATTTATTCTGATACAGTACAATGACCTTTTGACAACATGTCAATATACGCTTTTGAGAAATGTAAACATGTACACAGGTAAAGCTTCAGACAAACTGCGAGTGAAAAGATAAGACCATGACTGGGCAGAGGTGTACACTCACGTTATAGTACACCTAAGCTCCGCCATTGCCATGTAAATGCAAAGCCCTCGGTGGCTAGGGCCTGTCACAGAGTGACTCAGGCTGCTCTCCATTTGAAAAATTAAACAGGGGCCGTTTGGCAGAGTTAAATCAGGCCCCACAAGCAAAACATGCTGAGCTCAGCACAGCTTCTACAATCTCAATCACAAAGGAAGAGGCTGGTGCGCTGATGTAATGGCAGCCTATACTGCGTTGCTGCTGCCTTGGCAGAGGCAGAGAGCTCGTCAGCATAGCCTTATTAATCCCCCCCACACATACACACAGAAAAAATCAGGATCAAGGGTACATTAGGTATCATACATAAGAAAATGGCTAACAGTTGCTAGCCATTATTTTAAGTAAAAAATCCATAGGGTGAGAGACAATGGCTATTTCAATGCTTATAAGTAACATTGAAAAACATTAAAGGCGTAGGCCTGTAGACATATTAATGTAAAAACTAAGACCATGAAAGGGCTTTTACTTTAGCTAGTTATGCCATTAATACTATTTAATTCTTATTGGTTTGCTTTTCTGTAAATTTGTCCTTAATTGTTGGTTTTGGGTTGGTTCAGGTTTAACTGTGCTGGTATTATCAACATTTACTTTCTTATCATGACAAGCTGCGCAATAATTTACACATGAGGCAATGTTGGAAAATAAACATATTTTAAGTAGGCTACATTAACGTTAATTGCTACTCGTTATAATCACGTGTCTGTTTCTCTGAACATATTTGATTTCGTTGGAAGACCCTGCTGGTGCGTATCACTGCTGCCACTTAGTGTTGATATGTTTGCACTACGGTTGCGCTGCATGAGTCAAAAGAACAGCCTGCATCCAGGTCTATTTTCTACGTTTTATCCAACACTTTATTTGAACTTTTAACAAGGTAAATAATGTGTACTATATAGTATTTGTATATTATAATGACAAAGGTGTACTGGTGTGCATTATCTACACCCATCCATGATTGTTTCCAAAACGATCGATGTGCGCCTTGTAATCCAATTTCTATTGCTTTGCCTGGCAGGAAAATTCATCAAATTGGAATCACAGCTAAGTTAGTGGGTACTGTTTCAGAAGCAGATATGGTAAGTTTGAATGAAATGTGTCAATATTTATTGGTTTTAAATATTTGTAAATACAAATAAGATATCTTAATTTTATATTGTGTAGTTTATTATCACAGACGACACAAATCAGAGCAGTAAACAATGACCTACACACAAAGCTAACTAGCTAGCTAACTGGCTTGAACTGTGAGTAAGCAAAACACACTAGCACGGCTTTTTGTTGAACTTACTATAAATACAGCCATACACCTGTTATATTTTTTATATGTTTGAATTTACTTGCTATAACGTCAGAACCATACAATGTCTACATTTGTTAAACAATATACTATTGAAGGTGTAGGCTAATAATTTCACATTAGCACGTTGCTAGCTAGTGGATGCTGTACTGTAGTACGGTCTGTAGCCTGCAATGTTGGTATCATGGTTTTCACTTTCGGTTTCTTTTGCATCGCTGTTCTTGTAGTATTGTACACTCTTTCACCTGCTGTCCTGTTGTTATTACCAAATTGTATTTTATACAACCTAGCTATATCCACAGTGGTACCTTTACTATATGCACATAGTACTTGAATGATGGAGAATAGCACTGCCAGTGAGAATATAAAACAAGCTGCTGTTCGATGGACTGTCTAGTCACGCTTTCCATCTGGCATATGCTACTTTCCAAGCTGCCATCCTTATCATTTATTTAAACACAATTCTACTATTACAGTGTAAACTCGTCCAGAGTGTCAGTACGGTATAAGAAGAGCTTTGGTGGTGCAACTAGGCTGAAGCTAAAAAAACAAAACTGATGGCAGTGCAAAACAGTTATGTAAGACGCGATGTTTTAGATTTAGAACAATGTATTCCCAGTGTCCACGTTAACTTGTTTTACATTGTTTTATTTTCTAGTTCCGCAACCAATACGACAATGACGTCACTGTATGGAGCCCGCAGGTAACTGACTTCCCATGTTTTTGTCATTGATAAAGCCACTGTTTTAATGTTATGCCACAGTGTGTTTTGACCATTTGTGCATGTTCTAGGGGCGTATACACCAGATTGAGTATGCTATGGAGGCAGTGAAGCAAGGGTCTGCTACTGTCGGACTAAAGTCCAAGACGATTGCAGTTCTGGTAGCACTCAAGGTACAATACATATAAGAACAATATCACTATCTGATCAGTACATTATATTATCATGCAGTTTTAATGATTCCTGCCCACCAATGTGGTGTAATGCAAACAGCCAGCCTTTATTTATTTATTTGTTTATTTATTTATTTATTTATGCATTCATTCATTCATGGCTGCTGTTTAGCTGGTAGGTCATGTGTGGCAGCATACATGTCCAAGATGTAAAAATATAACTTTTTGTCAAATACATTTCTCTTGAACAGTAATATTTTGTGTGGGTTTTGTAGCGAGCTCAGTCTGAACTGGCTGCACACCAGAAAAAGATACTGCACGTAGACAACCATATTGGGATCTCTATTGCTGGATTGACAGCAGATGCCAGACTGCTCTGGTAAGTTCAACTTTAACACATAACTAGATTTTAACATTGAAAGCTAGAAATGCCCTTGTTTGGATTTTGCAGATTGGAACTGATGACGACAATTGTGTATCAGTTTATAATTGTTATATGTATAATAGAATACCAGAGAGTGTGTGCCAATTACAGGGGCATCACACTACTCAGCCTCCCTGGTAAACTCTACTCTAAGGTGCTGGAGAAGAGGGTTCGGCCGATTGTCGAACCTCAGGTTGAAGAACAACAATGCGGATTCCGTCCTGGTCGTGGAACAACGGACC
>JAODUH010000021.1:182799-194766 GCA_027564835.1 Typhlichthys subterraneus | reverse complement strand
ATGCCTGTGTCAGCAGGAGTAGACACGCCCCCTAGCCACCACTAACCCCTCAGCAGTGCAGGATCCTCACAGAAAGTGCATTGCTTGATCAATAGTCAAATAGTAAATAAATTGGATGAAGTTCAACTTAAGAGTACTCTCTCCCCTCCTCTCACCCACCCATTACAATATTCATAGTTTTAGTCATAGAGTGATCAGAGTTATACTTGAAGCCTCGGCTTTCATATGAGATGGGGTTTGTGTGGGTAGCATGAAGTAGCAGAATTGTCGGTGCAACAGCACGCGCGTGCACGTCGTTTTTTTTTTAACCATATACAAGTGTAGATGCTTGGTGAAAATTGAAATGATGAGTTTGTAGCCAAGTTTCTTCCCTTGAAGTGGAAGTGCAGAATATCTATGTTGCTTAATTATTAACATGCTCTTTTTTCGTGTCTGCGGCACAATGCCCATTTTAGGGGGCATTGGCTCATTGTGCCGCGGATATGAAAAATAGAGCTTAAGAGGCTAGTTAAGTTTTTTGGAAGAGGACCACTTGCTCAAAGCTATGTAAATTATCTATTTTTAGAAGCATTGCATTTCAGTTGCTAATCATGTGACTATCAAGTAAGATAACTGTGCTTTATGCATAGCAGATTTTGTAAACAAAATCAAGAATGACACCATTACATAAAACGCTTGCATACAGAGCGTGCTCTTAGCACAATGACAGTATTGTGTTGTGATGGTGGTGCGGAGGTGACCTTGAATTAGAGCATGATCTCTGTGCTGGTCTAGATGCTCTCTGTGATCTATATGTGTCACAGGCCTCAAGGTAGCAAAACTTGAACAGATCTGGACAGTGCAGGTGGTAAAAACTCCTCATCCTGTGGCAATGTGTAAATAACATTGAATGAAATCATATTCTGACTGAAGTAGAGCACATGAATACAAGTATGAAGCTGTATTTAATATATGTTTTCCTTTATTTGCACAATATTTACAGGTCAATATACATACCTTGAAGTAGATGACACCTCAGCTGTTGTGCGCCAGATATTGTCATATTCTTGGCTGTGATAATGAGAATAAATAATTTTGTTATAAACATCTGTCCAATTCACAACAACATGTTTAGCCAAAATAGCCAAATATATGTAAAGCCTAGCTTTACCTAGTATGATTAAAAAATAAGTAATTATTTTTGCAATTGTACTGTAGCTCTTCAATGAAAGCTACAGTTTGGTTTTGGGGGTGGAGAATATGCTAAACAAACAATTGATCCAATTAGCGAAATAAAATTTAAAACCACAAGTAACACTTTTATTTATTATATAATTCCATGAAAGAAGATATATGGTGGAAAACAGCCAAAGAGAAACATATTCGCCTGTAAACAAACCCAGTCCTTATTTACGTAACCATGCGTAGTAGCCCATTGTTCGCTTTACTACATGCAACTGCTGATCGCTGTTTTGGATTTGTACATTATGCTGCTGTTATATAAGGTATCCATTTACTTGAACAAATTGTAAAAAGTAAAAATGGAAAACAGCCAGAGAAAAAGTATTTCGCTTGTAAACATACCCCGTGCTTTTTACGTAACCATGCGTAGCCTGCATTGTTCCTTCTCAACAGCTGATCGCTATTGTGGAGTTACATTATACGCTAAACAAACAACCATGTACCGCGAAGTTGTTCAAAATGTAAACATTGCTACATTGTAGCACTTTGAGATTTGTTCAAATGTAAACAAATTAAATGTATTATTATTATTATTATTATTATTAATAAAAGAAACGTAACAACTTACTCATAAACTGGATCAATGTTCTTCAGAAATGGTTCGTCCTCGCTTTTGGCTGTTTCACCATGCTGCTGCTGTAGGCCTATTATCGCATTGATGGTAGCTGTTTGTTTGAGCTACAAATCTCAACCAGATGATCAAATGTCCTTATCTTAGACATTTTGATGAGAAAAATATGCAAAAACAAAATAACAATGTTGTAAAAATAGACACGTAGAGTCCAATAGATATAATTGCATTATCTGGTTCAGGTCATTTGATAGATACATGTGTGTAATCCATCATCCAGACACATGTAATATATCGTTGGAAAGCTCACGATATGTGGAATTGACTACAACTGCCAATATTCTAATGAGATTTTACGTAATACAAGCAAATGGCAGCCAAGATACCTTGTGTGTAAATTAGAAACAAGGTGCAGTGTGGATATTACAAGCCGTGATACATGGATGGACTTAAAATGACCAGAAACAGGAAAGGAAATAATATTAATCGATTTTAATAACAATCACTGTAGGATCTGATGGAATATTGAGACATAAGCACAAAATCTGGCACTTTCATGGGAAACACTAAGTTTTGCTTAGTGTTTATCAAGGGTATTGAAGTGAGCTGTCTAGCTTGATCTCAGCTATGCTTGATGTCACTGAAAGGAGTAGCGTGTCAGGTTTCTTAGGATACCCAACATGCCCTAGTGGAGCTTGCCTATTGTGTGTATTGTTGTAGGGCTACACGATTAACCGCATCGCAATCGAAACCGCAATGTGGCGTTGTGCGATTATGTAACCGCAAAAGCCTGCGATTATTTATAAATAATCTTCAGGCACTGCGTGCATGACAACCTTCATGTATTTGCTGCATGCAAGAGCAAGACCCATAATAAAGATGACCGTAAGATAATGAGATATAGGTTTTCTGTCAATTTAGGCCCCCCTGCCTTGAGAAGAGAAACGTGTTATATATAAACCATACCAACCGGTGGGAGCTCTTTATTTACTATGCATTGCGCGAAACTGTCTCGTTGCCTGTTTATTTTTTTCTCTGTACTGGCTTAGTTAAGATTTATGTGTTCGGGCAGATAGAAAACTCTGTGTCTTCCTTGTCGGTGCCGTTGCATATAATTTTTTTGAAAATGGAAGCAAACTAGCATGCAGAGGCTGAATTGATTACAAAGAAAAATGCTATGTTTGGTGTTATTTTTAGATCAGCGGCATCGCAGAAAGGTAGGCTACTGTGAAAAATATGGTTGGACTGACCAAACTACCAGTAAACAAAAGATAGGATATGGGGGCCTGAAGAGTGTGTTCACAGATACCTTGCCCAGCAGCGACACCCAGAAGGAGGAGAGAACCGGACGTGGGGCCCAAGGATTGGGACCACTGATGCTGAATCAACATCTGATAGGGAAAACATTGTCGAGAATATTATCACTGGGCCGAGAGACAGTCTCGGCCAGACTTCGTGAACTGCTGATATTGCATGTTGTCAGTCAGGGAGAGGAAGTGGACCAGAGCTCTGCAACTTGTATTTCTAATCTAATAATAAAGATGATTTATTAACTTGGATACAACGTCTCCTAATTTATCCTCATCAAAGAACACACAGGAACTGGTGTTAGGATAACCACCCAGATTCCAACAGTCTGTAAAACAGAAGAAAAAAAGAGAGTAAAAACATTTTGATCCCCACACAAGGGCATCATGGTAAAGGTAAAGCCAAAGCACAGATTGTAGAATTTGTTTTTTGTATTATATAGGGGCATATTCAATTGTTCTTAAGTCCCAATTTAGTAGATAGTTATAGATTATAGTTTTATTGGCTGGCGGAAAAGCCTTAGATTTTGTGTTTTGCATAAATGTAAAATATATCATTGAGACTTTATTCAATTCCATTGAACTGCTTAATAGCCTACATATTTCAAAATGCACTTAGGCCTATTACTTCTGTTTTATTTTTTCTTTGTTAATTAGCTAAGTGGTTTGATATCAGTCTGGAGAGGCTTCAAATAATGGCGTCTGTGACCAACTTACCATTCAGTGTCGTACTAATAGCTACGGGCGTTATTTAGGCGTCACAACGAAAGATACTCGAAAACAATGACAGAGAGATGGTTCATCCAATCAACTTCTAAGTATTATTTGAAAGTTAAAACCATTTTGATGGACAGTTTCCCATATGGACTTGTGTCTATAAATCCATGTGGCATGTCAGGTTAGTATATTGTATATTTACATACAGTATTTAATACTGTAGTACAGAGCACTTTTAAGCTTTGTGGAATTATGAGAGCCGCTTACTATATTGCAATCACAATATTTGCTAAACTAATCGCTATTATACTTTTTGATTAAATTGTGCAGCCCTATATTGTGGTGTTGCATTTCTCATGTCCTTTATATTTTTAGGACTTTTAATTTGCGAGATCAATATTTAAATAATTTCTAAACAGACATAGTTTGGTCAAAATACACTTTTTATAATTTATTTTTATAAATAATAAAAAGTATTTTTATATTTATTATTTTGGAAGCATTAGAGCCTTTTTTTTTTATTCGGAACAAAAGACCACCCCAGTGTGTTATGAAATATACATCGATCAATGTAATAGACGACCAGGTTAGGACCTAATGACTTTGCAAATACCAACTTAACTCAAAACGTGCTGATTAATTTGATGTTTGTAAGTTGGAGTATGAAAGTGTAGGTAGGTGAGAAGAAGTTCAAAAATAATAATAAAGTTAGAAGAACGTCCACAATAATAAATAATAATAAAGAGTAAGAAGAATGTGAGTGGGCTAGCTTTAAGCTAGCCCACAATTAAAGATTTAATAAAACAATACGTATTTCAATTAAATATGTAAGCTGTTGGTAATAATTCCATGAAAGATAATATAACCACAGAGTAAATACAATAATGAAATTAAAGTTTTTAGGAAGTCTCAAACATCTTCTTCCTGTCAGCCTTGTCTTCAATGTTCTTACGCCAGTCACCCACTGCCTCTGCAGGCTACAGGACATAAAGATATTTGTGGATGAAGAACTGGCTCTCCTCAGAACAGATGATTTCTCTGTCTATTCTTGTTTTTTCTTTCTTGCTATATGCATTACCCACCTCCTCTTTGACCTCCTTCTTGACTTGCTTGAGGTTTGCCCTGAGGTCCATGTTGACTGTGTGCTTGGAGCCCAGCAGAGCTTTAAGCATGGCATCAGCAGACATACGAACTTTCTTCAGAGCAGGCTTCTTGACACCAGCCAGGTCAACAACCTTGATCTTCAGGTCATCAATCTTAAGAATAACATGTTGAAGATCTTATGTAAATTGGTTCCCAGTTCAGCTATTAATGCATAGAAAAACAAATGAATACCTCTTTATCAGCCTTGCCTACTTTGGCCTCAATGTCGTACCTCTCCTCATCTATTTTGTCAATGGCTGCATGGAGCTTCTTGCACATCTCCTGTGGTCACAGAAGGTTCTTTTTTCAGTGGTAGAAAAGTTGCCAAAAATGTTTTGTTCTACAGTAATACAGTGAAGGTGAAGGTGAAGCCCTATCTAGCTCATACAGCCAGAGCTGCCAGGTCTCCGCTGAGGTCTGGGGAAGGGCACTGCTCTGCCAGGTAGGCCTGCTTGGCTGCTACAAGATCCTTTTTATCTTGCTCTATCCAGTTGGCTGCAATAGACAGTATTAAACTCTGAGGGTAGAAAACACAGTCAGTCAGTCACAAAATCAGGCTAAGCTCAGTTTTTAACATTACTAATTAATTAATTTGTATGATTATAAAAAGGTCTTAATTTACTGTATGTTTCCAAAAGAATAAATGCAATTTTCCTGATGTTTATTACTAACTGATTATATAATAAAACATTTCTCACACTGTTCACTTGCATTTTTGTAAACTGGTCTGGATATGGGAGCACCAGCCACAATGTAAATGTATCTGGTACATTTTTGTGATTCAAGACATTGCTACACTACCCCTGTAATCATTGGCGGTCACTCTATTGTCAAGTATGCCTCCTTCTGGGTCTGTAGTGCAGAATACATTAAAGATCTTAATTCAAGACTCAAGACAAATTGCACATAACTTTTGCTTTCATAGCTTTTATCCATCCTATGTTCAAAAAGGGTTTACACCCTTAGGGCCCTATCTTACAACTGGCACAATGCGGCAAAACGGTAAGTGAGTGTCTTTGCTAGTTTCACAAAATGTACGCCCTTGAGTGTGTTGGTCTACAAGAGGTGTGGGCTGATGCATTGCTATCTTGAGGCAGTGGAAAGTGATTGCGGGATTGACCAGCAAGAACCTGGTCTAAAATCAATGCAGAGCGCATTATCAATTTAGTATCGCCTATGGCGGGTGCACAACAAGTGTAAATACAGGGACGTGCAGGAGCACACAAATATGCAAAGGATTAAAAATGTAAAGAGTACAATGTGTAAAAGTATTTGTGTATAGCCTACATCAACATATTTTAGGGATCTTGCCTAGATCACACTTGTCAATCTCCAGGCCTGTGGGCCAAATCAAGCCCGGCACCTTATTTTATGTGGACCACGAGAGATTGCACAGAATATAATTTGCTTAATACAATTCTATGCTGTTTTACAGGAGTTCAATGTATATAAACTACATGTCCCACAATGCATCTCAGCTTTCTTACCCGGGTCATTCTCACAAAATCATTAACATACCATGGCAGTAATGATTTTAAATATAAAACAAGTAATTTAGTAATATAACTAAATATCATAATAACGATAATTGCGTTACTATCCTTGAACAAAGAATATTTTAAACATAGGAATTGATCATTTTTGTATTTTATTGCATTTTATAGTGAAATTACCACAACGCATCCAGCACTGTCTGAGTGTATGTTAAATTCTAATTTAAACAACGTAAAAGGGAAATATTCTGAAAAATTAATAAATTGATGTTCTACTATATGTATAAAACTACAGAAAAATGGTTAACTGAAAATCCATGTATAATATTAATGGAAAAATAATAAAAAATAAGTATCCGTAACTTATGTTCTCATTCTCCACAACATTTTAGAAAGGACTGTTAACACACAGACAGAGCATTTTTTATTAAGTTTGATTTTGAATGTAGCAGACAAATCTGCCAGTACAGCCAAGATGGCTACCAGGTAAGCAGATGCATTTATATCTCTTCAGTTAAGTTAAACATTATCTTGTCAGAATGTGTACACGACAGTATTGATTATCATTACCGATACAGGTAGTTTTCGACGTTTAGAAAAATGATAAATTTCATCCTTCATTAATGTCTAATGATCTACATTGAATAAATATTTGCTTAGTCATCATGGCTTCCATGTTGTTAGCAAAACATTCTAATGTACCTCATCCTCCGCAACACAATTCTCATTTAGTGCTGCATTTAAGGCCAGTTGCAGAAGCGATAACTTGTGTTTCGGTAACGAGAAATTAATCATAAAGACAAATATTTTTACATTTTATATAAAAAATTAATTTACTGATTTACTAACTGTTGATGTTATGCTTTATGTTAAATTTCAGATGGTCAGCAAGCGACAAAAAGATAGTGTTTGCAAAGGCTAGGCTGACAAAATACAGAGAAAAAGTTTACATCAACCCAGAAATGCTGGAAGAGTACAGAAGGAAAAATAGAGAGTGGTTAGGGGTTGGAGAGGTTACAGCAAAAGTAATTGTCATATGTCTAGGATGTATACACACACACACATACATAAACACATACTGTAAGCCATTCAGTCTATTCTATAGGATGATGTTTCCATAATGGTATGGATTTTGAGGCATGCTGATTTAACGTAATGCTTGTTCCATTTCCAGATATTAAAAAGAAAGGTTCAGAAGACTCTTATGGAAGATCATTCAAGAGGAGAGGTCATCCTGTCAAACGGGTGGCAGCGAAAGTCAGGGACCTCGACGGACCATTGCTGAAGCTGCGTCAGAGATCTGTGGTCTCAAGGTCTTAGGTGCCTCAAGGGGCGGTAATCCTCAAACACCGTGGTGGACACCAGTGGTCAGGGACGCCGTCCGACTGAAGAAGGAGGCCTTTCGGGATATGTCGTCCCGTAAGACTCTGGAGGCAGTTGCAAGGTACAGACGGGCCCAAAGGGCTGCATCATCTGCCGTAGCAGAAGCAAAGCAGCGGGTGTGGGAGAGGTTCAGAGAAGCCATGGAGAAAGACTTTCTGTCGGCACCAAAGTGTTTCTGGAAAACCTCCGCCACCTCAGGAGGGGGAAGCGGGGTACCATCCAAGTTGTGTAAAGATAGGATGCTGTTGACCTCAACTGAGGAGGTAATTGGTTGGTGGAAGGAACACTTTTAGGAACTCCTGAATCTGACTGACATGCTCTCTATGGTAGAGACAGAGCTGTAGGCTGATCAGGGATCATCATCACTTTCCCTTGGGGAGTTCACCGAAGTGGGCAAACAACTCCACAGTGGCAAAGCCCCAGGGATTGATGAGATCCATCAAAAAATGCTGAAAGCTTTGGATGTGGAGGGGGATGACTGGGATGGTGGTTCCCCTTTTAAAAAAGGGGGACCAGAGAGTGTGTGCCAATTACAGGGATATCACACTACTCAGCCTTCCTGGTAAATTCTACTCCAAGATGCTGGAGAGGAGGGTTCGACCGATTTTTGAACCTCAGATTGAAGAACAATGCAGATTCCGTCCTGGTCAAGGAACAACGGACCAGCTCTTTATTCTTGCAAGGATCCTGGAGGGGGCCTGGGAGTATGCTCTTCTGGTCTACATTTGTTTTGTGGATCTGGAGAAGGTGTAGGAGTGGGTCCCTTGGGAGAAACTGTAGGAGGTGCTGCGAGAGTATGGGGTGAGGGGTCCATTCTAAGGGCAATCCAATCCCTGTGTGCCCAAATCGAGAGCTTCCATCATTTTGCACTAGACCCACCACATTTTCTTTTAATAGAAAGTAATGGAGTAATTGTATTTTTACTTGAGTACAAATTTTCAGTGCTCTACCCACCCATGAGTAGAGCTCTAATTCCTGAAAGAATTCAATATGGAAAATGTCCATGGAAATAATCTCTGTGATCTAGAGCTTGACTTTTTTTTTCAAAAATTCAAACTGAACCATAAATCTCACAGTTACTGTATAACTAAACACATGCTATAACAAGTAATCAAATTCAGGCCAGCAACATTCACTGATTTACATTATTTAGAATACATTTTAATGGCCCATTATTATGACATAGTATTATACATGCACACGTACAAACAGAAATTAAAGAAAGACGACAATTGAAGTAACACATACACACAACCCTACCTTCAGATGATGCCTGCGGCTCGATGTCATCTTCTTACCCCTTTAATGAAAGGAATGTAATGAATCAAAATTCATAATAATATTTTACACTTCTTGGTCATTTTCAAATTTTGCCTCGGTAACAGATACAATTTACACCCAAAAAGGTGTGTATTAACTGCAAAAAAAAGCCATATCAAATATAAGTAAAATTTTATAAGATGTCTTACATTAAGTGCACATTTACTTAAGTCACTAGGTAAGCAATTTATATTAAGAAAGTCCAACTATATTTTAAAACTAAAAACAAGATTAGAAGTTAGATTTAGTTTTTGTAGCATTATTATAATTGACAGGAGCGATAAAAAATCAAGTACAATTTAAGTCCAACAACATTTCATGAGAAACAATACTTACTCAGACATCTTAAAATGTTTTGCTTCGCAACCTGTCAATGTAAAAAAAAAGAAAGCAATTCTATGATGAGGGAATGTTTGCATTGGCCTTCTTAGGCAGTGAATAATGTGTGCTTTAGTATCAAAAGCATACAGATGCTCCTATGAAACATGATCCAATAACCATTTGATGGAGACTTGAGTCTGGTAGTTAGCCAAGTTTGGAGGAGAGTCAGATGTCAAACTGTCTAATTGTCTTCACAGATGCTGAACACCATCTCCAGATGCAAATAGATTTTTTATCTGCTGTGTGTTGAATGCCCCAAAATTTCTTTGTGATCTCAACATGATTTGAGTCACTGTCAATAAACTATAATAACTATAAATGATTCAGCAAACCATAGAGAAAGTAATATGTACTGTTAAAGATACGTTTTCAGGTTCCCAGATATGACCCAAATCTCAATTTTGTATTAAAAAATTGTATTAAACAGTTGGACCTATCAAACAGCAGTTTCACTCAGTGTAAGTGAAGAAACATCTTTAGTTAAATCTTAAACAACCTCAACATGGCTTTCTCCAACAATTGCCTGCTTTGATTAACACTGGATCAGATACCCTTAGCAAACCTTAAGGTCAGGTCTTTCATCACACAAAAAAAGAATATGACAAAAGACAGCTATATATAATTTTACTGGCTGTCCCAAGAAAGTAGGAATTATTAGAATAAGAGAAAATGTTCTTACCGATGAAGTAAAAATGCTTTTGTAACCGACGATGGCACACTGGCAAGTGGACTGTGAATAAAGTCCATTGGGTATATATATGAGGATCAAATATGGCCATGGGCCTCCTGTTTATGGAAATGAAGGGTTCTCAGACCAATGGGTCAGCAAGCGCCTGAAATATCATCGTCCTTTTTCAAGTCACCTCATAAACAAGCCATCTTCAAGGAGGAGCTTGAACGAGTATCTTTATATGATTCAAGGCCCTCTTCTTATGCTAAAATAGGGAAAAGGCTAATGAGGAGTATAAATAATTAGGAATTCCAAATAGCAACAACAAGCAGTCCAATAAACAGATTATATTATTTATCGCTGTCTACATTTTTCTATTATTGTGACACAATTCTAATAACATGTTGCATCATCATCATCTACTTATAGATATTAATTTCTACAGATAAATACCCTCCATTCTATAGTTCCCAGGGAATAATTTCTTTACAATGAATGCCTCTACTGAAGCAACTGACATGTTTGAGCCATTGATATCAACTGATTTTTGTTATGCATCATCCAGTATCATACAGAGTGTAAAAAGACAAATGAAAGACAGGCAATTGTTATGTTACACTTTGAAGCTTGGAACTAACAATAATTATCTCATCATATTTGAATTTGAGTGATTTGTCATTTTTTTGACATAACACAAACAAGCCACCTGTTGTGAGATTACAGCTTACTGTACCAACTTTCACAAAATAAGTTTATATTCTACTCACAAAAGAAAAAAGACAAAAATGTATGATGTATTGTTGCTAATCCGACCTGCTGCAGAAATGTCCATGCAGTAATTTCATATATAATGCAACATTACAATGAAATAAAACACTTCATTCAAAAAAAAGGGCATCTGTAACAGCCAACAATGCATGCTCAACATCAGTTGGTAAAAGGAAAAATAATCAGCTGACACAGAATGCTGAAACATTTAAATGGCAACTATTTCTCCAATTAAGTATTTCACAGTGTTATATTTCAATCATCTATAAATATAATATAATCACTGGCCGGCTGGGATGAAATTACTTCCCTGGATTGTACGGAAAAGCTTCTAGAAAATTCTTTGGCATGGACTGAGGATCTGGCAGCAGATGGCCCTCTCATATTCACATATGGACTAAGAAGGTGCCCCTATCAAGACACATTTACAATTAGATATCTACAGTAGTCAGTGGACTGAAATTCCTGACATCTGAAAAATACAGTATTCCTTAATTGCTGACCTAATTTCCCTTGCAAAGCTTCGTAAAGCATTTTTGGTATCTAACAACTGTATGAAATGAAATTATAAGGAATAATATGAGGGACAATACAATTAGAGTTGTAGCCTAACTGTAATATTTGTGTATAGATAAAATATTCCATGGTCAGGATTATAAAGCAGACATACATTATATATTACAAATTGTTTTTAATATGAAAAATTATGAACACATTATGTTCAAATTATGAACAATCATATATATATATATATATATTATGGGTGTAACGGTACACAAAAGTCACGGTTCGGTTCATACCGAGGTACAGAAGTCACGGTTCGGTACATTTTCGGTTCAGCGGTGACTGTTTTTTTTAGCAGAACGTACCATGTCATGGATAAATATAGTATATTGTAGGAGCAGAAATGTACTACTTAGACCAGCCACGCTCCCTTTCACAATCATTTAATTGATGCAACTGTAATGTTATTCATAACGTCTTGTCCTATAT
>JAODUH010000021.1:168134-182699 GCA_027564835.1 Typhlichthys subterraneus | reverse complement strand
GCGTGGGCTACACTTACCAGCAGTCCGCATTCGCGCTGGGGGTCATTTCGGCCTTAGGACAACGCAAGGGTTAATAAGCCATTGTCGCCTTATAAATGATAACTACTCTGTCGACACTGAGTGACTAAATTAAAAGGAAACCGGCTCTGAGGTTCTGTCGCGAGGACAGTTCTCCTCATAAAAGCATTTTCTAAATCTAGCGCTAACAAAGACATTTCCTGTCTTGTCTGCCGTGTGACGTGAAAATTAAATACATGTGAGGGCGGACTAGCCTGGAGAAGTGTGTTTTAAAAAAAAAAAAAAAAAAAAAAGCTGGTTTCCCAGAAAGCTTGTTGCTTGAAAATGTTTCCCCAGGGACATAAGTAGGGTGTGGACCTTCCTGTCCCTGCTGACCCCACAATGCACTGGGAGTTGTCATGGGGAACAGACTTGCCTTAATATCTGTTATAGACAGTATTTATATTGTAGACACTTTGTGGAGATGTATGTGTGTCTCATACATACACATATACATATATACACACACACATACACACACACTAGTAGCAGTGCAGATTGTTGAATATGAACGTATAGCTTAAAGGAGTGAGCATTTTGACTACCTGATTAACTGGACTTTGTAGCGTATATATTTATAGAATGTATTTCTTTACTAGGACAGTCAGGCTATATGTTAATGGCCTGTTAAATTCCAGGTGTTGGAACTACAGGTAAATGCAGCAAATGCATCTCATGTTGCATTTACCTGTAAAACAAATCTTTTCGTGTTTGAGGTACGAGGTGTGTCGTGTATCTGTGAGTCAGTGTTTGGTGTCCGGGTGTAGCCAACTGTGTCCAGTAGAAGGGCTTAAATGCTGCTGCGATTTGTGTGTGCGTGTGTGCATGCAGCCTTTTTGTGTTTGTGCTCTTGCATGTATTAACTTTTGCTTTGACCTTTGACCCGTGTGTGTGTGTGTGAGAGAGTTTATTTTGCTTTACATGTACTCTTTAACTTTTGCTCTGATCTCTTGACCCGTGCGCGTGTGTGTGTGTGTGTGCGTGTGTGTGTGTGCGTGCGTGCGTGCGTGTGTAGGGCGGGAGACTCAGCCGTAGCCCCAGTGTGGCCAGCCTCACCGTGGAGACCGCGCTGGGAAGCTTTGACTTCCTGAACACGTCTGACCAGGAGGAGGAGGAGGAGGGGGGAACAGGAAGAAGGAGCAGGGATGGCAGGTTGGTGGCAGGATGAGCTCTGGCAGTGACCTCACTGTGTGACCTCACTGTGTGTCCTGATTGGTCCTCTTCATCCGTCTGTACTGGTTCCACCAAAGATATTAGAATAACAATGAGATTGAGCACTGTAAGGATTATGCAATATGAACATGAATTGGGAAATTATGCTTGCCGTAGGTCAGAAAATGTATAATCAAAGATGTATTAACATATTATGACATCAATTTAGGCGAGCAACAAAGTTATATTTTTAGGACGTTTAACAAGTGTTTAGTCGAGGAAACTATGAGCATAGGGTTTAAGAAACAAGCCAACCGTTTTCTTTTAAATTAATATACCTGCTTCTACAATGTATTTCCATTGCATTCTATGTAAAAAGCTTTAAAAAAAAAAGGCGTGGTGGAGAAAATATACTCTAGGCGAGGTAAAAAAGCACCGGGCCCGACTCGGCTCAGCGAGCAGCTTCGGCCTTGCTTGCAGTGCGCAAAGACTCATTGATCAACATCCGCATCAGCCTTGCATCAGCCTCGCTTCAGCTCCGCGTGCGGTGTGCTACGGCCTCAACAGGGAACATTAGACAATTCATCAGTGCTCATGAAATGACATGAATTGAACAGAGAAGATATGATTTAAGCCATACCATTTATATATTGAATCAATATATATGTAAATTATCTGTCTTAAATATATGATATGGCTTTAATGTTATTTAAGCCATATCGTTTACATATTGAATCATTATATATGTAAATGATATGTCTTAACTATGAGCATAAGGCTTCCATTTAGAATACTAATTAGATGAAAGTATTATTCATAGTAAAACCTCACTAAGGCTCTCTTAATTGTTTGATTATCTTGTATATATATCATATAATACATATTTAAATCTTATATATCTGTGTATTAATCAAATCATCCAAAATGTAATGTAGATTAATTAATAATAAATGGGCCACACTGAGTGACCAAGGTGTCCTTTTGTGATACTGTTCTGCCACCTAGTGGCCAAACCTTTTAATAATTTTGAACATCTAAATCTATTATGGTTCTATTGTCTGCTCCTATTTTGAATATATGCATATTTCAAATACGTCTAATGTTTATTTACATATCATAAATAATTCTTATACTTGAATCTGTTCCATATGGTGTTTATTTCTCATTTTATGTCTGTGTGCCTAGTGTTCAGCAGGATAGAGGCTGCCTCACAACTGGCTTTGCTCCGCTGGACTGCACTCTAGTGGTACACTTAGAGAACTGCAGCTCACAGCTACTGGTAAGGGACAAGTTCACATGACACTTTATATACATGTTAAGTCAAAAATAAAATACAATGTGGACCACATATGTTGTGTGCCATACTGGACCAATAAAGATCTTGGGTGTGCTGAAATATTACAACATTTTACATTTTTGCTAAATGAAGTGGCAGATGGCTGCAAATTAGTCAATTTAGATGTTGACCCACCATTCTACAGCATGTACTGCCATCTAGTGGAACCTGAAGGACATGTCACGTCCTGAGGTGGAGACATGGGTCGCACTAAAGTGATGTCCCAAGTTGTGACAACCTGCTGTGTTCTGTCCCGACAGCGTCTGGGTATGTTTGGTCCCCTGCGGTGCGGTGAAATGTACGCTTTAGACCGGCTGCTGATAGAGACACGAGTGCTCGGGACCATTCGCCGCATCGCCAAGGAAACGCCAGGAGGTCTGACGCAGCCTGACGCAGGTAAGACCGGTGTGGCCCTCATGGACATGCAGACATTTCCCTGAACAAATCACAGCTTGTGATTGGCCAGAAAAACAGGACCTAAGTCATGTAAATGGGTTTTATGTAGATGGATGTCCAGAAATTGAGCATAGCGTTAGTTCAGACAGGCCACGATGTCAAGCTTTGATTATCAGATGATCTCAACCAGCTGACTGCATTACACACGTTGGCCAAATCATCCACGGCGTTGTATTTAAGATGGCTATAGACCTGCTCTTTCTTACCGCTTGCCCTGCAAGCCTCTTGGATGTCTGTTGTCATCGACGCCTGCTCTGTTCTGTAGCCTGTGGGGGGGGGGGGGTCATTTGCTGCTCTCCCTGCCTTAAGGCCCAAGCAGACTTTTTCACAAGGTCTGCATAAAATCCGCGCACCTCCACAAGGTTCTGTGTGCACGGGCATGACTGAGCATGTGCGACAGGCTGAAGCCCACTACAGACGGCGATGAATGCTCACAAAGCTCACAAGTGAGTGTTCTAGGCGTATGCATTTTTTCATTTATTTTTTTAGTTTGTTCACGGGAAACAATGTGTGCACATAAAAATCGTATCGCTAATAACAAAGCAGGTTGTTTGTCTAAAGAAATAGGAGAAACGTCCGCGTGAAGTATGCTTGGAACAGCCCAAGCACTAGTCTGCGTTGCGCAAGGTCACGCACAGTAGTAGGCCGGGACCTTAAACTACCAAATGCGATATACTGCTACATATATGCGATGCGATATACTTGCTTTTGTGCACTTTGTTCTAATTGTACTTAATGCACATGGGATATTTCTAAAATGATTTTGCTTTTAGGACACACACTTGTAGTTGTGTAGTTATGCTCCATCCCATGGAGCTGTTTGATGTCAATTGGACAATGCATAGATAACATATCTGCAGGATAGTCTAGTCAACTATTGGGGTGGATGGGTACCAGCCGAAAGGCCTTGGGTTCGGACCTGAAGAAGCCCAACCTACCTGTAGTGTAAGAACCTTTGAGCAGGATGAATTAACCCCTACCTGCTCCTTGACAATTGTATGCATTATAAGTCACTTTGGATCAGTGTTTCTGCAAAATTACCTGATTATCATCAGACATGTAAACAAACGTTGTCTTTGTGCCAAAACGTTATTTTTGTCGGTCCCCAGTTATCCCAGATCTGGAGCTGTGCCAGGGGGCTGCGTCACTATGGCAACAGTGCATGGGACAGGGCGATGTTTACAGAGTCTCTGCAGAGACTTTCATGGTGACCGTGGCAAGGATGTACTTGCCAAAACTGCCTGAGAAGGCTACTAAAATATCCAATGCAGGTAAACCCGGAAGAGTGTGTGTGTCCGTGGCACTTGCCTTATGACTCGTGATACTGCTGATATCTTCAGTGGAACACGGTGTGTCCCTGTTGCTTTCATAGTCGCTTTTGTGTTTGTGTGTGTGTGTGTCCAGTTTTCCTTTGTCTAGTGGAGAAGGTTATTGAGCGCCGGTTGCCACGGCGAGAGGGTAACGGAGACAAATTCATGGTGACCATATTCCAGTTCTGGAGCTACCTGTATGCAGAAGGCGTCACTGAGATGGACACGCACATCACCGAATTGGCTGAGGAAGGTAACTCACACACTCAAACTTGTAGTTAAAGGCGGAGTTAGTCTTTCTCGAGCAAACTCCCTCGGAAGGTCCGCTCCACACATTAAAATGCATTGTGAAGCCAGGCGGCTTTGTTGTTGTGAGTGGTGTTCGCCACTTTGTTTATGTTGCACAATCTGTTGTAATATACGAGTGTGCAAATGTACCAAATACATTTTTAGAGATATTTGGTGATTTTGACAAAGTGTTATAGTTATAGTTGGTTTGCAATAGCTGACTATACATTGAAGGGGCTTATAGGCTTATGGGCAGGGTCGGAGTAGTACCCTCAGGGGCCCCTGGGCACTGTAACGTATGGGCCACTCTCTTCGTCCGTAACATCCACACGATAACAAAAATATTTACACCCAGCAAACTGCAGGCACCTGACCGAACCTTCGCCCAACCATACAGACTATGCACGCATGCAGGCACACACACACCATACTTATTTGAACATGCAGTCAAGCTGGCATGTCAAATCACACACACCTAGCCTGTAGGTGTGTGTGATTGAGCAGGCTGAGCAGGCAGCAAGCCTGTCCTGTTCGATAAACCAAATAGACTACTGCCATCTTACTCACAAATCACATGACAATGATTCACGACAAGACAATGTTCACTGAAAATCACCCAAGCTGATAATCTCAACTTATTCTTATAAAAACTGATACAGAATCAGTACAATGTAAACCACCTGCTATGGCTCTATGCCCACCCACCTACCATAATAATCAAGCTTTTGTGTAGACTTCTATGTACCAGGAAAAATGTAATTCCTTTTTTTTTCCACTGAGGGCCACACTCTGCCCGAGGGCCCCTGGGCACATACCCAGATTGCCCATATGGTAGATCCGGCCTTGCATGTACTGTAGGTGAAGTCAGTAAGTGCAAGCTAATACACGTTTAGTCAAATTCAGTGAATGTCTTCTCATGCTAAGCATCCGTTCTGTGCGCTCGCTGGCGATAAATCTGGAAACATAAATGGGAAGAGCAAGTGGTGCAGACCGCATCCCCATACAACACTCTACCCAGCCATGGTCCAATTTAGGGGGCGGAGCTCCTGACGCAGCACCCTATGGCACTGTAGCTACCATATAACCTAACCTAACCTAGAGCAGAGTTTGCCACACAAACAAAAGGCTTGTGTGAATCCTGTGATGATTGAACCCCACATTTGAGCCCTCTATCTTCTCCATCTCCTTACTGCAGTCTGGTTGGTCCAGAGCCTTTCGTCACCTGATCAGGAAGTGCTGGTGCGCGCTCTAAAGCATCCCCCGGAGTGCAGCCTGAGGAGGGAGGGGCTTCACGCTGTTGCTAAGCTACTGAAAGACCCGAGAGGGAAAGTGACGGCCTCGGCTAGCTCTCTGCTGCGAAGCCTGGCGGAGCAACCCATGCGTAGAGAGAGGGTGAGAGCATGTCTGGTAGTCTCAGCCTCTTCATTAGCACTACGTCACATTAGCAACTCTGTGCTGAACGTCTGATACATACTGCTCCCTTGAGGGATGGGTTAAATGCAGAGGATGAATTTCGCTACATGTGTTTGTACGTGACAATAAAAAGCATCCTTTACCTTTATATATACCTTTCCATATACCTTTACCCTCGTAAGCTTGACGACTTTCCAGAAGTAAGTCGATTTTTGTTGGCTCTTTGCATTGTCGCTCACAAAGTCTGTAATTCCGGTGCAACGTTAGTGCAATGCTTTATTTACTTTCAGTTGTTACATTTACATTAAGCAGTAACCGTAGCCTACTTATATGACGTTTGTTCTTTCCAGGCCCTGGTCAGTAGTCTGGAGCTTCTGGAGGACGAACACATCGACACCAGAGTGTGTGGCTGCAAGGCTCTGGCCTGTCTCAAGGTAGAAACACCTCGCGCATAAAGTATACTCTAACATCTGGCTGTCTCAAGGTAGCATCTTCCGGCTGGCTGCAATACAAATGGTTCAAATGTTTAGCTTGTATCCATAATACACCTTATAATAGTGTAGGTAGGCTATATACAAAGTCAAAAAAACAAATATAATAATAAACTACATACTATGTATTAACTATTGGCACTAAGCAATGCCATTCAGTAAGAAAAGGCACTTTACTGCACTGTAGATTACGGTGGTTGCTACAGTACGGCACAATTGGGCCTATTGGATATTATCCCTTAAAAAGGAGTGTTGAAGATATGTTGCACCAAGCACAGAAGTGATCATTCAGGTTTTTTGTTATTTTGTATTTAAAGGTAAAGTCAGGTATTGCAAGCTAAGTGTAAGCTAAAACTAATGTTGTCAAATTCACCAAATATCTCCTTGCATTCCGCTACCTTACCGTTCGCACAAAAAATAATCTGGTGCTGCTACACAGCCCTGGCTCCATTAATAGGCCAGGGCATAAACAAAGTGAACACCGCTCACAAAAAAAGCCGTAGTACTACGCTTTGCATCACCGTGCCTTTCTATGTGTGGGGTGGCGGTGCGGAGGATTATATAGTTTTGATTTGAGTTTGAATTTTAGAAAGCGTTCTCGAGAATGACTGACCTTGCCTTTTAAAGGTATTTTCGAGCTCCAATCACAACAGTATCGCTCCGCGGTCCTCCGCTGCGGCGAATCACACGTCAAAGTTAATTGTCAAGAAAAGTGTAGTGCTACGGCTTTGTTGATACGAGCAGTGTCCGCCACTTTGTTTATGTTCCCATTTACAGAGCCAGCGCTGTGTAGAAGTACCAGAGAGGTTTTTCAACACGCACAGAGAACGTTAAGATGGCAAAATGCAAGGAGATATTTATTGAATTTGACAAAGTGTATTAGCTTACATTTAGCTTGCAATAGCAGACCATACCTTTAACTCATGTCATCCTTGCAATTAAATGGTTACTTGCTTTAGCCCAGGTTCAGCCAACGAATTGCTGCCACACCTGTACGCTAAACATATTCAGTTTGTTAATTGATATGGTACCTACACTAATGCATCTCTCTTTTGCTGTAGGCCAAAGAAAGCATCGATCAGCTCGTTTATCTCTGTCGGACAGACAAGGATGAAGTCAGAGCTGCCGCCAAACAGGCACTGCTAGTTCTAGGTAATAGTAGTAATACATGTATCTACTGTATAGATGTGTCAAAAATATTGTGTTTAATTCAATCATTTTCTTTCTTTCATTCATTATTTTGTGTCTTTTCACTGTTCATTGTAAATCATTCATTAACTAATTTCCCACATGAAGGAGAGAATAAGTCTGAAGAGAATTTCACTTTGCCTTCTGTCTGAAGGTTTCACACTGTACTGTAGGGAAAGTGTCCACCAAGACCATCCCACTTTTATTTCTTTCGTTCATCTCTTTCGGTGGGTTCAATGTGTTGAACAGGTGAGGAGGGGAAGATGGCCCACAGGCACGTCGAGACCTCTCAGGATGGAATCCCCCGGCTGTTTTCTGCTGGCAGCATGGCCAGCACTGCCTTCTAACCCGCTCCCGCACGCACGCACGCAAACATGCAGTTTCAGTGATCGTTAGCACTATGATTTAACCGCTGTACACTACATTGGGACGGTGACCCATATGTCTAATTCACACATTTACAAACGTATGGGAAATCAAACCGGAGTACTGTGTACACACTGTCAAAGGGGGTGCAATAATAACCAGGTTGAATGGTAAACATGAACTGTGATTGTTTCAGCACTGGACATGATACCACACACATACACACATTGATGTACATATCAGTGGTAACTAAGCAGTTGGACTATATATATTATATATATCCTTGGATGATTGCAGATTGTATCCGCCTTAACTATAAGAATGAACAAGAATGTGGCAAGAATGGAACAAAAGGCTTAAGGGAAGAATGAAAAAGGGAAAAATATGAATTTCAAAGAGGAATACTTATATTCCTGCAAGAGAAGATCATTTCTTGGGTCCAACTTAAATAATATATTAAGCGATTGTATAGGGGTTTTCTGGTTTGGTGTATTTATCCATGATTGGAGGGGGTGATTTTACTGAAACGTTGATTTGAGTTTAGACAGGCTGATAATCAATGTTGTATGTTTGCTATGTATCTATTATATTTGAATCTACCATTTGATGGCATATCCCAGTCTTGCATCACCATGATGATGTTTTAACACTCTCAACTCACCCATCTAATACTCAAAAGTTGGGTGCTCTGAGTCAGAAATCACAAATGCTATGGCTAAAGATATGAATATGCAATGGAACATGTAATTAATTTCTTGGATGAAAGCTCCTTACTTTCCTTTTAATTAACTTATATTTATTTGGTTACCTATAATCATGGTCATATAGTAGATAAATTTAGGTTGTAAGGAAAATATGATCAATCATTGTGATCTGTGTTTTATATGCCCCAGTGATGTTTTACCTTTTATGAAGCTATGACAATTCTTTCAATTAGACTAAGTCAGACAGGGACAGGTAATTGACCTGATAAATGTGTGAATGGGTGGATGGATGGAAATGGAATTTGCTGTTGTGGGGACTGGAAACCCCTAGACCATCTGAGCATAAGATTGTCACTTTAAAGCACTGAACTTCTGTTAAATCCTGTACTCGATATATTCCTCACCTCAGTTTTTAATTGATGTGCATTGGCCATGAAGTAACCACTAGGTTCCAGACCAGCATCTCGGGCGTATCCGTCCATCATTCATTCCATTGTTTCTCAAATACACTTTGAATGTGTCTACGAAGCTGATGTTAGTACAGGTAGTATGTTTTCTCTAGTTACTCCAGTTGTTTGTTGGAGAATTTTTATTTAAGGTATTTTTTTCAAGTTTTGTTCCAATAATTCTCAGAATAAACAATTCTGCAAACTGTGGTAACTTCCAAACACATACAAATGACAAGCAGCTTTGCAGACACTATGTGTTTACATTTTTTAGAAGCAATGGATGTTATTGGCTTAATTAAATTCCTGATCCAGTTCCTGTTATCAAATAATTGCTTACATAATTGCTTATTCTTGCCAAATATCAGTGAAAGGACTTCATTTTGAATGAGTCCAGTTTAATTTTGTGGTCTTTAGATTTTCATGCCAGACCAACTCTAAAACATCCAAGTTCAGTTTCTTAATTTATTAGAACATAATATTTTCCCAAAACATTTGAAGCTTTTGAAGTTACCAAATAATGATTAAGTTATTTCTGCTTGATGAAGCCCTAAAGAGAGATTTAAGCAATTCAGTGCCATTGTTTTATCATTAGCTTATTCTTTAAATATTTGGTATATTTATACTATACACCACTGGAATTGTACATGTTATGTGATTGTGTTGTATATTATGTTTTTATTATTTCTAATTTGTACATGTTTGTTTTGAAGCACTCTGCCTCTTGTTTTTATTATGTGAAATTACATTTATTTTCAATATATTAATCAATCAATTCTGTAGATTGATACATTTAACTTGTATCATAATGAATAGTTTACATTTTTATTTCCATACTGGATATTTCTTGTTTGGAGTCATTGAAAAAAATATTTGCAGCAATTAGGCCTTTTAATGGGCATGCAATGTCTCCCCACTTTTCTGGTATCATGTAAAGATCACAACTATCCATTGTTCATTGTTGACACTATGGACATTTAGCTATTACTGAAAATGACAATGGTAGATGATCAGTCTGTAATGACTGATCTGATGTTGTCCTTACCAGGACTTAAGTTAATTCACCTCTGGTGATTTTATTTAAATTCACTGGTAAATTCATATTAGATAAAGGGAGGTTGGTGGTTTGTTTTTGACCAGTTTATTATCCCCAAAACATGTCTGTCTTACGGTGCATTTTAGAACCCAATTTATAAAGGCTTATATGGAACTGGTTCTTGTAAGGATATGTAGCCATTGTAGAAGCCCTTGCCTTTATTGCAAGCAACATCGAATGCTCCACCATGATGTATGCAAACCTTTCATTTGATAACTTTGCAATAGCTAGTATTATGTTGTCCTCTTGTGTTTTCACTATGGCTACTTGAATTAACTGGAGAGGAAACAGGCCAAACCACTAAATCGGTAAAACTTCTGTAAGTGCCTCAAAGTGAATAAAAGTATATGGATAGGAGCTATTTTGTTTAAATTAAGCATTGTGCAAAATGCTATAATTTTCTTTTATATAAAATGTCACCTGGCAGTTACCTTGCCTATAAAATGTATACAAATAAAAATCTGTTTAAACAGACTTGTGTGATGTTTTATAATTTTAGATTTGTACTTTTGATTTGTGTATTGAAAAACATGTATAATGTAGCCTGCCTTATACATGGCAATATAGCTTTATTATAGAATCATTGCTTTTATCAGGCTTAGCCTAGAATAATTTGAATTTAACACATATGCCATCAAAGTAGGTTTAGTACTAAACTTTAGTACAATTTATAGAAACAAGTTGAATGAAAAATGACCTCTAACCTAACCCAGAAATAACCCAAAAACTAGACATTTTACTCGTGAGAACATTTATATAAGGGTTTCAGGATTGTGTACAAAGTGCACAAATAAAACCCTAATTGCAACTGAAGCATTAACATTTAGACAAACACAAAAAAACGAATTAAAACACAAAAAACACCTTTATGATGTAGCCTATTACCAGATAGAGTCCCCGGACAAATATAAAAAAAGTACTAAGACCCAAGATTGTAATAAACGTGTTTCAATGTATTCCAACGGGGCGCCCCTCCTGGCCAATCAGGGTGGCTGCAGTAGCTTCGACACCACCCCCCAGCGGTCGCACAGGCGCACTGAGCTCCCAACTGCCATTTTGTGGCAGAGCATACTCTGCAAAAGCGGGAGAGGGATTAAAAGAAGCGGCGGAGAAGGTTCCATTTCTTAACCATCTTGGCAACTTTGAAGCACAATATCCGCGCTTTCGGTCGAGTTCAACGGGGACAGAAACAGACTAAAAACAGGTAAAGTATCACTACTTTTCAGAGAAGGGGGAGTTTGCAGGATCTTTAATCGGCCTCTAGGTGTCACGATGGGGCTCCGGGTCTGGGCGGCTTGTCGTGGGGTGTTTGTCTCCCTCTATCGTTATTTCAAATCCCGTCGAAATATGTTTAAATAAGGAGTTCCACAGCTTGTACGTACAACTGGTCGTATTGTTTGTGTTTATGTGGAGATATTGTCGAGGACGTATTAATAATACCTCGACGATTACGTTTGAGTGTTAAGGCCGAGGCGTCCATTTTCCCCCTCTCTTTGTTTCCTGTCTTTCTACTATGAGGCGAGATGGAAACTGGCGGGCTAATGTTAGCTTCCACTAGTAGCATTATCCTGGCTGCCATAAGCTTCTACATTATAATCTCAGCAATATATTATAATATCTAATACCAGTCTCATACTAATTAAGCCAATACATATGCAATCGTACTTGTTTTAACTGAAAGCCATTTTAAACAAACGAGCATAGACGCTAGTGAGTATATAAAAACTGTAGTAGCTAGCTTGTTTGGCTAGGTAGCTTCCAAGCAAGGCCGCTCTTTTTTAAAGTCTATAAAATACAGTTGTCTTCACTACGTCCCGTACGACATACCGCGCGGGTCACATAAAATACGACACATGCCAAACATTTAATTCGTTTGCCTAGCTCTTGGTCGATGCAATCGAAAGCGCGTAAATCAACCAGGCTAAAACCGCGTTAGCTTGTTTGTTAGCGTGTTGCGCACTCCAAAAAGATCGGGCGCGGAGGTGAGGATGACGAGGCATTCGTTTCAAAATGACCCCCGGCGAGAACCATAGCCGTGCTCTGTTTTAAACCTGAGGTACGCAGTTACTTGTACTCCGTCTATAATGTCTACCGCGTCCATCCGTTTAGCCATTTCTCGTCTTGTCGCCGTGCTTGGAAATGAAGTTGTTGTTACGCCGGTTGCCCGCTTGTCTCTTATTCTAAGCCCACCTAGAATCACATACACAGCGATATATAGCATATAACGGCAGAGAGCTCCCTCTACGACTCGGCTTGGAGAGGTACAAAAATACAGTTTTATCTGCAGTACATGATATAGTAACGTCTGTCTGACATGTATTTGACAACTTGTGTTGAATATTTCAAATACAGAATGCTAAATATTAACTGTAGGCCATACATACCTAACTATCCAACCACCACCCCAAACAGAAGACAAGTTTGAGTGGCCACACTTACTAGTGCAAATCACCACTTGGTTTGTGTTTTAGTGGTTTCATCCCTAAAACACATATACTGCTACAATTTATCAAACTTTAATTTTAGGTGGCCCTGCTGGAATCCAATGTACACACATTTAAAAAATAAAGGTCCACAAATGTGTTAGACTCCCAAGATCCCCACAAGTCTCAATGCGTTGTTTTAAATGAATACTCAAATCAGTTCAGTGTAGCACTGTGTAGTGATTATTTGTCTCTAAGCAATGGTACATATTTAATGTACTTGGTAATTCTCTGTAGTCCAGGGGAGTGATCTAACCCTCCCTAATCAGGTAGCAGAAAGCTGTTATTTTGAGCAAATAATTAAAGGGAAAGTCAGCTACTGCAAGCTAATACACATGTTGTCAAAGTCACCAAATATCTCCTCATGAGTGATTAAAAATATGATACTACATGTGCCTGGCTCTGTAAATGGGAACAAAAACAAAGTGAACACAGCTCGCATCAACAGAGCCATAGTACTATCCTTTCCATCACAATGCGTATTGATGTGTGGGGCGGAGTATTACATTTGTAGTTGCCATTCGTCAAAATGTTTAGGATATGTTTGTCGCAACAAATCTTGAAACTCTTATTCTATATGTGAGTGGTACCTACGCGAAAACTAATCACATTAATTTTACTTTATCGTTGCCGTTCTGATTAACACAGGCATGGTTGTGGGGGCCTGTTTTTCTAATCAATGTGGCTCATGGGAATATGACATTTGACTTGTGGGTACCCTGTACCCTGTGTACCCTGTACCCCCCCCGTCACAGTGCCTATCCAAATGGACGGGGAGCCGACAGAGGGCGTAGACGGGATGGAGGACCCCACCAAGGTCTTCCCCACCATCCAGTCGGTCCACAGCCAGGATGCCATGGTGGCAGACCTGCTGCAACAGGCCGCAGAGGCTGGAGGGGTTGTAGAGGCACAGCAGGGAGTCCTCCTTGAACAAGGTGTTCTGCATAGTTGGCTATATTGAGTGATGTGTTCATCGGTGGACACAGTCAATAAGCCTTGAAGCTTTACAGTGTATCCTTTACACATCTGTGCATGGATGTGTAGGGGTTAACTTCATGTCATCTTTTTCTTGTTTTATTCACTCTTGCTGTGCTTTCTGTCTAGAAGACGCTATGGTGGAAGCCGCACAGGCCCAGCAGCAGCTAATGGAGGCTGGGGTAGAAGGTGGAGATGGGGTTGAGATGATGGTAATGGACTCACTGGATCCTACTCTGTTGCAGATGAAGACTGAGGTATTTACTGTAGTTGAAGTGGCTAACACAGACTCCTCATACTGTTATATGCGTCTGGCGTACTGTGCAGTGTACACATATAAAGCTCTGCCATGACAAGTAGGTTACCAATCTCTGTGCTTCACACACAACTTGATTTGTCTTCAGGTGATGGAGGCTACAGTGGGAGGGGCTCCAGGAACAGTGGGCGTGGTTGCAGGTGCTGCTCACCAGGCCACCGTAACAACGGTGGACCAGACCCAGATCATCACGCTCCAGGCAAGTTCACGTCTGTCTTTATTGTCACACGAGGGGAAATTGGATTTACAGCACACAGCTTAAAACCACAAAACCACTAAATATACACTGGACAATAATCATAATCATTCAACCGTTCAACATGTTTGTTCGTAGATACTAAAACTATGGAAAATGGTTAGCCTCGCCAGATCAGGGTGTCTTCAGGTCAACTTTTCCGCAAGAATCAGTCTGGAAACTAGGGGTGCACGATATTGATCAAATGTGATATTGCGATATTGATCATGAAAATTGCAATATCGATATTAAT
>JAODUH010000021.1:155203-168034 GCA_027564835.1 Typhlichthys subterraneus | reverse complement strand
ACACAGATTCTGAGGGAGCACCCTATGGCATCGACTGGATTTCTATATTATCAATAATGTAGTTATCCGATTAATCTAAAAAATAATCGATAGATTAATCGACAAAAAAAAAAAAAAAAAAAAAAAATCGTTTGGTACAGCACTAGTTTGGTTGTCTTTCCCATAAGAAAATGTCAGCATACATTCATTCTGTCTTGTCTGTTTTCCCCAACAGTGGCTGAATGAGGAGAAGGTGATCCAGAGGCTGGTTGATATGGTACAGTCTTCTCAGGATGAGGACGTAAGTCTTGTTTGCTTCATATTATTGGGACTTCATTATAAAATAGGGGTGTAACGGTTCACGGTTCGGTTCATATCTCGGTTTTTGTGCAGCGGTTCGGTTCATATCGCTGTTTAATTTATTATAATAAAAATTTTCTTTGAGGGGTATAATCTGGGAATTTCTTCTGGCCTTGATTACATTCGTTCTGTATGTCTTCTATGCTTTCTGCCACTAGATGGCAGACTAGCACCAGCTTCTCAGCCAAACAAGAACACTGTTCTTGTTGCCGCCCACACATGCACACCAGCACTAGGTAAACAGAGAAAATGAGATTGGATTACGTTACAACACCCTGCCAAAGACAATATTCCACTATATCCTTGACATAGAAAATAGTAATTGTTTGCTGCTATATTGTTTAAAATAGACACCTTTTTAAAAATCATCAATTTGGAAAACTAACAACACTGTAGCTTCATTGGGAACATGAAAGGTAACTGCTGCGTCATGCCTAACTCACACATGAAGACGAAGAAGGTTGTGTTTGTATTGTGTTTTGACAACTTTAAAAAGGCTGGTAACCTAGTGCGTACCTAGTGTTGAGCTTAATGTGAAATGAAAATTGTAGTTGAATTACAGTAGCAACGTATATGAGAGCTCAACAGGCTGCACCTGTGTGTGTGTGTGTGCGCGCGGACCGCGGTTCTGTTTTCCGGAATCGCGACACAAAACCGCGGACGCTTGTATCGCGGTTTCGGTATCACATCTCAACCTTGGTAAAGCTTGGTAAAGCTCTGCATTATAGCCTTTTGTCTGTCTGTGCCCAAGCAGAGACACTCCAATGCATCGCAGTCCCTGTGTGAGATCATCAGACTCAGCAGAGACCAGATGTTTCAAGTCCAAGGCTGCTCAGAGCCTGACCCCCTGCTGGCCACATTGGAGAAGTATTATTATTATTATTATTGTTTGATCATTTATAGCTCTATATTTTTAGGTTTTTGCATGTCATAAATGTTTCTATAATGTTGGGCTGAGGGGTTGTACCTAATGCAATTAATGCAGCTCATTAATTTAATATAAAGTAGATCAGTAATAGAAACACAATGAACCTTTTGTCCACTGCTTTCCCCTTAGGGAAAGCAGTGTTAAAATGGTGCTCTGAAGTGTATCAAATGTGTCTAATGACATCCCTCCAAATGTCCTCACCCCAGGCAGGAGACAGTGGAGCAGCTGTTGGCCAATATCTTTGACAAGGAGAAGAATGAATCTGCTATTGTCAGCGTCATCCAGATTCTCCTTACTCTGTTTGAGACCAGGAGACCAGCGTGAGTTGTTGGAATACAGAGAAATGGAGAGTGGTGGGCTGTCGACGTTGCGAGACCATCCTGATCTCACAAGCTTCAGTGTAATTTAGCTGTGAGAATCGGTCTGGAAAGCCTAGAAATCAATTTGAATGTGTCCGAGTAGCAACTGAACTTTCCAACGGAACTTACCAGTTAGTGTTGCATTGATCTCAGTAAGTACCTGCCCTTTACAAACCGTTACAATGTACGGCTCCCCAGATGGAGTTCATCTGACGTGTCAGGTTAGTGGGGTGTAGCCAAGGATAATGTTCATCAAATGTTTGTTTTGTTTTGTAGATTTCTTTAAAATGATGTCCATTATGCCAAGGGTTTATTGTCTTATTTGCTTGTAACCCTTTTAATGATTTGCTGACTAGGTCACATGCTCTTGGTCACGATTGGGTGTCATATTTCTTACATGTTCTTTTTTTTAATTTTTATTATTAATTCCTTAATATATAAATGTAACACTACTGAGACTGGCTTATAGAAAGGCTTTTTCTTTGGAAAAGCTAGGGATGTTCCCATGAAGAGCCATTCCTTCAGGGGCATTTCTCTGTTTTGAAACCAGGGCCTTTGAGTCTAGAGAGTAGCATCTTAATCCACAGCAACTATTGGCTTCAGCACTGACAATGGTTCACCACTTGATTTTAACCGACTCACATTTAGGTTAAAGTTGCTTGTTGGTTGGAGAAGCTGCCCGGTATCAGTCATAGAGCTAATGCATTGATGCTGCTGCCCGTGTGCTCTTAGGTTTGAGGGCCACATGGAGTGCCCGCCTGGAATGTCCCACCCTTCCTTCTCTGTCAACCACAGTATTCTGGAGGCAGTCAGACCCAGGCTCAAAGATTTTCACCAGCTCTTATTGGAACCCCCAAAGGTAGACCCCCTGACTCGCCTTTGGATATCTCTGCCTCCTGTTTTTTTTTTTCTTTTTTTTTTTTAAAGGGTAAAATGATTAGTGTTCATAATGTATTTTATGTCTGTCTTCTCTCCAATAGAAAAGCCTGATGAAGACAACATGGGGTGTTCTGGACCCCCCGGTCGGGAACACCAGGTTGAACGTGGTCCGTCTGGTAGCCAGCCTTCTGCAGAGCAACACACAAAGCATCAACACGGAGCTCATCAACCTCAACACACTAGGAGTCATACTAGTGAGTAACCGCGCTGACTTTGGCCAGTATCTGTATGGCCTCGCGTGTTAAAGAATCAGCTCTGAGGCCCTAAATTACATCATTTAAGTTACACATTTTCTTTTTATTTTATTGCTGCTGTTCAGCTCTGCCAACTAAATTGCAGTTTAGACAACCTAACCGCGTTGCCAAGCAACACCTGTTGTTCGACTACAGGCTAGCTATAGATGTTTTGTGTAGCGTGCACGAGGAGCTACAAGCCGTGACTCACATGTCATGTGACCACGAGCCAAAATAGGTGATTTCTCCTAGCCTATGTTAACATGCAGTGCTCAGTCCTCAACTAGACAATCAAACATAACTGTCTCACGGTAAGCTGCCTATTCAACTTATAAAGGAGGTGTGTTGTTTCTCTCAACACACCTATAACATGTCTACACAGCCGGTGTGTACTTGGCTAACAGGTGTGTCCCGGTTCGCCCCCCCTTTGTGTTGACGTGTCTGTTTTTTATTTGTGTCTCTCTCTCCAGGACATGTACTTCAAATACATCTGGAACAACTTCCTCCATATTCAGGTAGAGATCTGCACAGCCATGATCCTGGCCATGCCCCCCGCCCCCCCGCACACCCCCGACAGCCAGACGAACACGGAGCAAGACCACAGCCGCGAAAGCGTCCTCATCAAACACGTAAGACCCCTTCAAAATAAATGCACACCTTATCTTTGCGTGTGTGTGTTTTTAAATGTGTAACATTCAAATGATGATTTTTATGAAAGCGTCAGTACTTTGTCTCTTTTTATATCCTTTAATTTTATTCCCCCTTTTGCTCAGCTGTTTCAGAAGTGCCTGTTTATTCAGAGAATTTTGGATGCCTGGAGCTCCAATGAGAGAGAACAGTGAGTATGCTGTGACCAGTCACAAGTGATATGACTTGGCAGCAAGAAATGTTACCCATTCATCGTTGTCGGCTTGATTAATCACTATGTTGACTTAACTTTAATTCTTATAATGTACTTCTTACTCGGATCTTTGGTGTTGACAAATGGCAGGATTAGACATAAGCCTGTATGTGTTTATGTATGTGTTTTCTAGGGTGGAAGGGGGGCGTCGTCGTGGTTACATGGGTCATCTCACCAGAATAGCTAACTCCATAGTTCATAACTGCGATAAAGGGCCTAACGGAGCGCAGATTCAGCAACTCATATCTGGTATGGTATTGGCACAGTTGAATATACACACTCACCTTGCCCTGTTTCCCTGTTTGAGTCCCTGTTGGTGTTTAGCTGCTAATGTAATGTAGCCTAAATGCTGCGCGTGCTTGGAGGTTTCGTGTTAATCTCATTTGTGGGGAGGGATGATTAAATGGGCGTGTAATCGAGGCTTTTCATCTGCCAGAGCTCCCAGAGGATGACCGAGAAGGATGGGAGGCCTTCATTTCTGGCCAGCTGGCCGACACCAACAAGAGAAACACAGTTGACTTGGTGAGACCCCCCGTGGCTTTAGTCCCAGTTTTACCCGTCCACACATTCTATTGCAGACACGCACTAGTAACTGTACTACTTGCCGGGTATAAAGATTCTCTTGTGGAGAAACATGCAGAGAAAGTAGTCTCTGACCAGTGACATTTCCTGGCCTCCGTTTGACCAACCTCTGGCTGTGTCTAGGTAAACACGCACCATATCCATTCATCCAGCGATGATGAGGTGGACTTTAAAGACAGTAACTTTCATCCGGACTCCTCACTACAACAAGTAAGAGACAGACAGACAGACAGACACGCAGCCACTAGTTAGAGATGTCCTTGGCATTATAATGCCATTCACAAAGGCACAGAATCTCTCATCTTACTCTTTTTACAATTTATATACACAGCTTCTTAAATCGTATTTTCACATGAACCTCTAATGTTATAATATGTAATTACTAATTTCAAATTTGTTTTAAACTAATATGTTGAATAACAAAACTTATATGCATGTCTGTTTATGTTTTATGCTATAACCTCACACAGAAACATAAGTTCATATATGTTAGATGTGTGCATTTGCTGTACTGTAAATAAGTGCCAGTTGTGTTTAGAGCCAAGACTATATCACTATCGTTGGGCCTGGACTTTGCCAGGCCTTTTCTGATTATCAGATGCAACAAATGACGTCCAATTTTATTGAGCAGTTCGGCTTCAATGATGAAGAGTTTGCTGACCAGGACGATGTTGTGGAGTGAGTACTCATCGTGCATGACTGTTATCTGTTAATATGACACCCGAGTGACAGAACACCATGCACGCTACCTGCTTCAAAAACACAAATTCTCTTTTGTAGTCTAAACCAACTATTGTGTGTGTGTGTGTCTTTTTTATTGGACATATGTAAATCACAACGCACAAGCTTATCAGGATCTCTCAAAGCTGTCGCGTGTGTGGTGCACTGTCTCTTCCTGAGTTTGTAGCTGTTTTGGGTGTAATCTGCTCATGAGGCTATGGGATGTTTTAGAAATAGCCATTAGTCTCCTATTAATGAAATCTACCCTTCACTTTAACATGGTTTCCCAGACTTCTTCCTCATTGCCCCTTGATAGATCTAAGCTGTAGAAGAATATTATTTACAGTGCCAAATCTTCCAAATGCCATTGCCAAGTAAACTGGGGAGCATGGGAGATATGTTGGTGTGGCATTTCTGGAAGGAGCTTGGAACTAAGTGACTGGAGGTCAGAGTCCACCGAGCAGTGTCGTCAGATTTGCATGCTTGGTGCATCTCAGCCGTGTAGCAGTCGGCGCCGGTCTTTGGCGAGCGTTGACTCCCATTCAATGTTAATTTTGGGACAATTGACCGCAAGACATCTTAAACCTTGAACACAGGAAAATTGTAATTCTGTGCAGGCTTTGTTTGCATTGATGTAATTCATAAAGCGGATGATTTAACCCAAAGAACTGGCATGACCATTAGCAATACCAAGGAAGGGTTTCTAAATGAACCAGTTATATCTGTAATTGAATATAAATGCATTAGGCTTTTGCCAACTGCTTAAGCCTTGGTGGATTCTAGCCTTTAGCCCCTTTCTTCACCATTAATCTCCCTGTTGCAAATATTTGTACTTTATAATATGGTGTCTGATTTGGGTGAGCAGTATAGAGGTTTAGAGGCATACCAACTCTGCTTTGACATTTCTTGTCTTGGTTAAAACATATGATGTTGTAATTTTAATGTGAATGCGCTGGCCCTTATAGTCAAATGTACCCAGAAAAAAACAATTATTCCCTATAGCTCTCAGGTCTAAAAATAAAATAAATGGTTGCTTATTGTTATCCATTCAAACTAAACTGCTCCAAGAATAATTAAAAAATGTTAATTTAATAACCGCTACAAAAGCTTTTTATTTGAATGCATAATGTCTGTAATCTGAAATCAGACTTTAAGCCACTGCTTAAATATATTACATTAACTTTATATATACTCAAGCCTGTTATCGCTCCCTGTTGTATTCTCAGGTCAGTAGTATAATAAATGTATAAATTAGATAAGACAATATACTGTATATCAGCTAATATTACGGTTATCTAATTTGATGTCTGAGCAGCATGTATTGTGTTCATGCTGCAGTGCACCTTCTTGTCATTTAAAGACAAACTTCTATGCAAACCTGAGTGATTTAGCTAGATATTTAATTTTGTATGAAATGTAAATCAGTAGCTGGTGAATACATGTCTGTGTATTTGGATGTCTTAACGACCCTAACTAAACTAAACTCTGTTCTCTTTAACATTGCAGTATTCCCTTTGATAGAATATCAGACATCAATTTTTCACTGAATACAAATGAAAGTGTAAGTATTTTCATTATTAACCTGGTTTCATGTTTTGAATTTAGTCCGTAATGTGGAATGATTCCATAACACTAGCTGGGTTTACATGTACATTTCATTTTTTTTTTTGCCTTTCCAAATGTAATCTTTCCGATTTTAAGATTTCGGGTTACCTGTTTACATGGAATGTCATATAATCGGGCCTGGTGTTTACATGTGCCTTCGCAATTCATCGGAATAGATGTTAAACATGCAACACATTAGGCTCTGTATTGTAAAGTGTCCCGCTAGCAAAAAGGCTAAAACCGACTAGCCTCTAGTTGCAGGCACGTTGTCAGGAAGAGTGAGGCTTGCGTGACTGGTAGAGAGATGTACTGCTCCAGGTGAAGTCACCTTACTAACTCACCATTCACTTCTTTGCACGTCAGCAGTTGCCTTCTCCAAACGTTGTACAGTGGTTGTGCAGAATAGCCTATGCCGCCTTGCCGGCAATCAATTCGGCGGCAACAATACCTGGGGCATGCGCAGAAGAACATTCTGGACCCGAAGTAATCGAGTTAAACCGTTTACATGGTAGAATTCTTCTTTCAATCGCGTTATAGAATGTTTCTGCTTCTCTTCAGATCGAGGTGTTTTATATGAAGCATTTTCTATCGGGTTGAGCTTTTAACCCGATTCCAATCGGAATAATGGGGTCCGTGTATACGCAGCTACTAGGAAATGTAAAATGCGCCAATTAATTCCTGTACACAACATAGTGAAATGGAGTCGTCGTCATAATCATCAAAGCTATTTTTAAATCATAGTGTGTCTAATCTTAGTCTTGCCCTCTTTTATTTACACCGGAAATCTTTTCCACAACCTCCTAGCGGAGGTGAGAAGGTTCATTAAAATAAATGTAATCTCAGCACACCACTACTTTCAAATTGTATAGCAGCACCACATTGAACCAATAACAATTGAAAGTCAATGAGGTTCAGCGGCTTGAAGCGACGACAAATGAAATAACGGTCGGTGACGCAAAGTAAACTGCAGAGTTAACACAATTGAAGCTACAAAGCGATGAGCGGATCACCTGCAGTGTGTCCGGGGCTTAACAAGTAGAAGCATCTCTGCAATGCTGTCTGACCACTTGACCAGTATTCATTAGGGATGGCACGATCCAGTTTTTTCAGTCCCGATACCTATACCAGCACTTTATGTATCGGCCGATACAGAGTACCGATCCGATTCCAGTGTTAAATTAAAGTAAACGATGGAGCCAATCTCTGTTTTAGGACTTGGCTGCATTTTAGAAACCTGCTGCTGATGGTGTGGCCTGGGTAGGTTAGACATGGCTGAAGCTTGACAGTAGACTTGCATGTGTAAATTAATCTATTTGGATCCAGCTATTTAAGTCGGACCGATTTCCGATCTCAGTATCATATCTGTGCCATCACTAGTATTCATATGCTAACTGTCTAACCGGTGAGATTGTTCTTCATTGACAAATCATGTGGGTCTATAAGGACATGTCCTCTCCTCTGTCCCAGGCAAACATTGCACTGTTTGAGGCCAGGTGTAAGGAGAAGATCCAGCAGTTTGAGGATGCTGGCTCTGATGAGGAAGACATCTGGGATGAGAAAGATGTCAGCTTCGCTCCAGAGGCCCAGAGACGTCCCAGGTCTGTAGCACACACGACACACTAATGCTTTTTGTGTGTATTCCAGAAAAAAAATCCTTATTACTTCTTAATTACTGTATCTCTAGGTACACATGGAGTTGTATCTACATTAACAGTATTGCTATTGGTTACATAGCAAAATGTTAGAATATAACTGAATAGAATCTACCTGTGACTAAATTATAAGTTGGGACACTGCAATAAGATGTTATTTTTTTAAATGATATTAGGACATTGTTAATGTAATGACAAAGAAAGTATCATGATAAACTGAGAGTCTTATGTTCTTTGCGCTCTAGAGATTCTGTTTTCACACAGACACAATAACCTGTTCATAACAGCATCTAGGTTGTCAATACGGAAAATAAGAGAACACTGCAGCTGTTTTTCAGATTTCTCAGATGTAATATGTATGTTTCCAGAATTATTTTATTTGTTTTTGACATTTTACAGTATACTTCTACCATTATATTTTAAAGACCGTGCACTGCAGTGGTCTCTTGTTTTCTTTCCATGGCTGTATATGGAAGCTTACTTTCCACGCAGCAGCCCGGCTGGCCTGGCTAATATCTCGTCTGGTGGCAGGAGTTCAGGGAGCACAGATAGCGAGGACAGCACAGATTCTGAGGAGGAGGACGTGAAGAGGGATCCCTTTGAGGCTTCCAACCCCAGCGGTGATGACAGGATGGAGGTTGACACAGGTGTGTGTGGGTGTGTTTGGCTCAGGACAAGCATGCTTTACAATTAAGCTTGTATCTTTCTAAATGTGAAATTACCTAGTGAGGGGAGGGGGTGTCTTTTTTTAAGTCTTTAAAGTAGAAATTAATGTTAAAATACAATGTTTTAATGCTAACTTTGTGAGGTGTTTGGTCTGTATTCTTCTTGTAAATAGGGACCAGCCAAATCATATTGCAATCATCTGTACTTTAGATAATCTAAAGGCCTTTTATTTGTCTACAGTCACACTAGTAAAATGAAAGCGTCATGTAATGTGTGCTTATCATTCATCTTAGTGCCAATACTTTAGTTAAGAATGTTTTTTTTAAAGCAACCCTTTCAGTTAACAAAATGAAACGTCTGCATGTTAATCGTAATGTAATACTACAATAACTAGCTACTAGTTACAGTGTAGTCTTTTCTCAAACTTTCCGTAAATGTATTAATTTGAAGTGCATAAAGGTTTGACAGTGCAGTATATAATGCTTGGAGGTTTGCACAGCAGAGCAATACATCTTTCCTTTTGATCCTTGCACAAATAGAGGAACTCCCAAGACGCACAGGCCAAGAGTTTGCACCCTTGACCTCTAGATTCCTAACTTGTTGACCTCTCACTGCTTCAGGGCCGTTGTGGACGGCCAACTTTGACGACATCCCCATGGACACAGGAAACGCTAGTGGCTCCTCCTCCTCCACAACCACCACCGCAAATTCTCCCTCCTCCTCCACAGCTGCCCTTCCTGACGCGGGTTGGAGCTCTCCTTCTGGTGGCCCCTCCAGCACGGAGACGGGCTGGGCTGACTTCTCCAACTTCACTCCTGTCAGGTAAGACCCATCGTGTGTGTGTGTGTGTGTGTGCCGGCTGGGAGAGGGTTGGATCTTGTTGTGTTCGACTAAGCCAGTGTTTCCCCAACTCTAATTCTTAAAGATGGTGATCGAGACCCGGTTGTTTTAAGTACAAGGTTCCACATTTTTCAAAACCCGAAAAGCAGTAAATTCTGAGCTTATTGAAATTAGTGAGATTTAATGGGCATAAAAATAGAGACGCACGCAAACTGGAAAAATGATTGTACTGCATTTATATAGCGCTTTTATCCAAAACGCTTTAAATTATTTGCCTCACATTCACCCATTCACACACCGATGGTGATGTCAGCCATGCAAGGAGACACCTGACCACCGGGAGCAGTTAGGGTTAGGTGTCTTGCTCAAGGACACCTCGACGCTTGGTGAGGAGTTAGCAGGGATCGAACCAGTGAGTTCTTGATCACCTATCGCCCCGCTCT
Source organism: Typhlichthys subterraneus (assembly GCA_027564835.1). Lineage (NCBI taxonomy): Eukaryota > Metazoa > Chordata > Actinopteri > Percopsiformes > Amblyopsidae > Typhlichthys > Typhlichthys subterraneus. Next base: position 157,827 of record JAODUH010000021.1, on the reverse strand, counting down.
ACCACTGCGCCGCTTGCCGCCCCAGTAAGTCAGGTCTTCCATGCAACTGGGCTGTGTTTACTTTACTAATGGGACTAACAGCGGCAGTCAATGGCATACCAGAACTGCTACTGACCATTACTGACTAATGGCGGACATGGATGTAGCCTCCATAAAAGCTAGAAAAAGCTGGACGGATACTAGAAAGCAGTTGAGTTTTGTTTTTATTTGAGGGTGATTTTACATTTATTGTTTGTATGAAGGCTAAATACAAACAAAAGGTGAACATTATAATATAGGACTGAGGTTGGGGAAACACTGGATCAAGCGACCAAGTCTCCAATAGTAGTTAGCTCTGGTCCTGCAGCTAGTTTCTGGCCCATATTTCTACAACTGTTCCCGTGTGATGGGAAGAGTGTGTGTGTGTGTCTTTTCTTTCACTCAGACCCAAAAACCCCCTGAGGTGCAACTCCCCCGTAGCCATGGAAACCAGCACGGAGACCATCGATCCTCTGGGAGTCAATGCACCCATGCAGCCTGACGGTAATTATTTATGTTTACGTTTCTTTTACATGTACATTTTAGTTGGAATGTATCGTAATGTTACCGGATGGTTTTACATTTTGAGATGTATCAACCAATCTTGATGTTGGCAGCGTTGCGATGCTAGCTCGGCATGTTACAAAGAATGGTGGTCTGCTTTTAGGGGTGCACAATATATCCACTCGGTATCGTTGTCGCAATTTCTCGTTGCACAATATCATATCGAAAATGTTGCAGGAAGTGCAATATACAGTTTATTTTGGAAAAGATGATATATTGGAGAGATGCGTCCATTGTCTGTGTGGCTTAGTTGTGTTTGATTTAGACAGAACAATGTAAGATGTGTGGCTGAGGAAGCTAATGACATAATAGAGATTGAGCACAAGTGGCCAAAAGGAATGCCTCCTCAGTAGCTTGGAGTTACTGTTGTTGTACCATGTTGATATGTTATGAATATATTTTGATGCATTTTCTCATAACCTTTGTGTTTTTACTTATGTTTAAAATATTAAATGAATAATAAAATAGATTAATATCGATATTGCAATTTTCATGATTAAAATCACATTTTATTAATATTGTGCACCCCTACCTGCTTTCCTGTTAATTATCTACAAGCCATGGAAATTCAGATTTTTAGTCCGGAGAAGTCCGAGAATGTTTAATTTGACTTGAAGTGTGAGCCCTGTAAAAGGCTTTGTGGGGCCCGGTGTAAGTCAATGGCGTCCCCCTCCCATCCCTCCCCCAGACTGTGACGGTTGGTCAGGCAACAGCGTGGCCCCCTCCTCCTCATCCCCCAGGAGCTGCGTGGGTCCTGACGGCGAGGAGGAGGCGGCAGCGTCTGGGGAGCAGCGCAGTATCACAGAGACGGTCATCAACGGCTCTATGAAGGAAACGCTGAGCCTCACGGTGGACGCCAAGACTGAGACGGCCGTCTTCAAGAGGTTAGAGAGACACACACACACCCTCTCCCGCGTCTGCCTGGTTCTGTTTGCCAACCAAGGATGACTGCGTTGCGCTAAAACCGCTGCACTCAAACCCATACTAATAAAATGAGCTAGTAGCTAGTCTTCCCCAGAGCCATGGAAAGAACAGAGTTACGCCAACAGAAGTTTGACATTTTCAAAGGTCACATGGTTCATGGAGAGGCAAAACCTATGGAATTGCTTGGTGGGCAGTTTGTGTGTGTGTGTACATATACAGGCAAAAATATAACCCTGTATATTAACGTAGGCAATGTTCTATTGTGCGAAGAGAACCAATGTTTACGGCAGGCGTGTCTGGTGGATTTTCTATTTTACAGTGAGTTTTCAATAAACTGGTTTGACATGCCAGTCCAAGTTTAGTGTAGAAATTATGGTGGTTAGAATGTCATTGTGCACCTAAATTGAAGTCTCAAAGATGAATGGGGAAAACTATAATGGAACCGTATGCAATTAAATAAGCAGAATTATTAATTGAACCCTCTGTGAATGGATGCTAGTTGTGGCTAGTGCTGGGACGATTAGTTGACGTAACCGACGTCACCGGTTACGTAAATACGTCGATTTGCCAAATGTACCGTCGACTCGGAAAAATATACCTATAACTATGCTCAGATCTGATAAAATAGTGCCGTCAATGGACTGAGAGGCAGCAATAAGCTGCGAACGCGCTTAGTAATCCTGAAACCAAAAGAAGACAAATGTGTGGCATGGTGTGTGTACCTACCCTAATACATCCGCTGATATGTCTGTAGCAGATTCATTTGACTCGGCTTATAGCCCGTAACGCGCTAAATACCAGACGAGCAGCCGCTAACAATGTTAGCATTAGCACTCTGCTAGATGCAGCACGTGACATGCATTGGCACAAAGCGTCAACGAAAACATTGCGGGACACAGTGAAAGCGCTACACGCGAACACTGATCCATTGAAGCGGAGATAAATATGCTTTAGTTTCAGGTCCACCATTGTACAACATGTGCAAACACATGCATGCAGCTCCGCTCATCTGCTGTGTTCGAGCGCTGTCACTCTGTCTTGAAGGAACACTAGCGGACGCTTCCATTTTCCTCTCGCACATAGACCAAACATGTTTACCCCCGCTGCCCCCTTGCTCT
>JAODUH010000021.1:128962-153403 GCA_027564835.1 Typhlichthys subterraneus | reverse complement strand
GGTCATTATAACGAGCCATTCATTTGAATCAGCTGTATTGGAGCAGGGAGACATCTAACACATGCAGGGCTGCGGCCCTCTAGGACCAGGATTGGGGAACCCTGATTTAGACCATGTTCTAGGACCTTGGTTTGTTGCGTGTTGCTTTTTATACAGTTATCAGCATATATTTTCTGCATATTGCCTATAGGCTGAAATGTCACAATTTGACTGAATTATATCTCATGATTTCCGCACCTGATAGTTTATGCCATTTTTGAAATGCATTTACCTTTGAGATTTCTGTTCCACTGGACAGCTAAGATTTAAGATAAACATCTTTATTCTTCTTTATTCTTTGTTCTTCATATAATAAATATAGCTACTGTAATAGTATGGGGTAAAGTTTGAGCATTTGACAAGAAAAGAAAGAGAGGATGTCTGCAAGGATGATAATGTAGAGTGCGTACTGTAGTGAAGACAAACGGTGGCCGTCGCAGTTCGCTGACTCATGGCAGTCTTAGGTGTTTCTAATGTCCGCAGTGAGACAATCGATCAAAGGCTTAATTTTCCCCGCTCAATTCATCCAGCAGCGCTAACAGCAAGCAACCAACAGCTGGCTATAGGAGCACCATCCCTGGCATGCTCCCAACAAGCCTGGGCAGGCATCTAACGCAAAGCCTGCCTCTCTGGCCACTGTAGCCCTGGGCACCTCTGGCACTGCCAAGTTCTCTGGGCCCTGCCTGTGGTGGAATGTGAGCTAAAATGTGAGGGGCATTACAGACTGGGCAATGTTTTACACACAACTTTTATAGACATGCTTTTATGTTGTTTTATTTAATGATGCGTTTATTCATCTGTTGTCATGATATATTATACATTATATTCCAGTAATTAAATGTGTTTGTGTTGTTTGTTTTGCTGTGTCTTTTCTTCTCTCTCTGCAAAGAACTTTAAAGCACTTTTAAGGTGGGCGGAGTCAGTCATTCTGGAGAAAGATTGTTGATATTTGAACTTGACCAAAAACAAAAACACCTCTCTCATATGGCGCTCTGTTCCCCACATTGGACACGCATTGTCAAGGATAGGATGTTGCGCGGTGTGGCCTGCACCACTTTGTTTGTGTTCTTATTTACAGAGCCAGCACTGTGTAGAAAAATTTTTTTTTTTTTCAGCGTGCATCCAGAATTGGCAACTATTAGACCTTGAGTAGATATTTGCTAAATTTTACTGAAAGGTATTAGCTTATAATAGCTGACGACACATTTAAAGGGCATACATTTCACTCCTTTTACCAATACCATGCGGGCAGTGTTTTTATTTAGCAACAGCTCAGATTGGCTGGTATATTGGAACGTCAGTTCCTAAGGGCTGCAAATCAAATCTTATTAAATCAGGAAACTATGGCAAAATGCAAATAACTATGCAAGGGCAAGGAAAAGAACAACGTGAGTGCTTCTGTACATGACAATATATGATTTCTTCTGCCAAGCCTGCTCACGGTAAACCCTGCACCTACACCTATTCATGCTTTCACTCACCCATGCTGAAGTCTGGCATGCATATTGCACATAATGTATTCCATGCTGCCTCACTTGCATAGCCACCAACCACCAACACACGGTCTCAGTCCTTTTGCCTGCTGCAGATGGATGTAGCTTGCGTGTCCCAGCAACGGCTGAATCCCTTTCACACTCGTGCCTGAGACAAGTTAGGGCGATGGGGTTGGAGGTTGCGTGAGGTAAGACAGGAGAGATTGATGGATGGGAGGTAGGCTTTGTGATACACAGACAGGCCGTGTACTCGCTGGAGGGGAGTGTTTGTTCGCTGTTCCCACACTCAATCCATCTCTCTTTTCAACAATTGCCAGGTGCCCCGCATCACTTCATCTCTTCTTCATCCATCTAACAACGCTGCTAACACCACTTAACTCCTGCCTCTTATTTGTACCTTCTTCCTTCAATGGTGCTGTTTTATCTGAATTCCAAACTGGCGTGACATGCTGTAATGCGGTTGCCGTGGGTCACAGCTTTGCGAAATCATCAGAGGCTTCGTAGAAAGGCTTTGTGTGGGTTGATAAATTAAATTGAGCCCAGTCAAGGTGTATCGAACTAACCAGCACATCAGTTTAGAAAATATGGCCGGCAGGTAACACTATACAGTCTAGGAGACCTTGCTCTCCAGCAAGTCATCATTACCAGCTGACATGGTGCTTGATGGATTTCTGTGGCACTTCATTTGACTCCCACATCCACTGCTAAACACACAGTACCGTATCCAACCGGTATGAACGCCCTAATCTGTAATTTAGCTATTACATGTGCCACACATCTCCACGCCCTAATCAAGGCTATCACATAATCACAGCTCCTTAAAACAAAATCAAAATCAAGGTTGAAAGCTGGTGAAATTAAATAAAGCTGAGACATGCCCAACGTGAAGAGCATGCTAGACATTGATTCTAGGATATGTTTTCAAAGAAAAATGAAACAGAATGGTAGTGATTGGAACAGCATTCATTATGTTGCTATTATTTTCATAAGTATGCCTACATTAAGGGTCTTGAAGTGATTCTCCTGTTTTGCAGTGGTTTCTTCTTGCCTTTTAAAAGATAAGTTCACTTATTCAACCAAACATTTCTAAAAAGTATATGTCCCATTACTTAATAATGGTGTGTATCACTAACCTGGCATCCAATCCAATCCAATCCACTTTATTTATAGAGCACATTTTAAAACAACTAGGTTGACCAAAGTGCTAACATTACGTAAGTACATAGATAAAACAATGAATGTACACACATTGAACACCACAACAAATAAGAGCAACATGACAAAATAAAAACAAGCAGATTTAAAAGCCAACAAGTAAAAGTGTGTTTTTAGTTGTGATTTAAAAACAGGAAGGCTAGGGGCCAGCCTAATAGAAAGAGGGAGCTCATTCCACAGTCTTGGGGGGCAGCGACTGCAAAGGCTCGTTCACCCTTATTTTTTAGCCTTGCTCTAGGGACAGCCAGGAGATGCTGGTCAGCAGACCTTAATAACCTTGATGGGGAACAAGGCTTTAGGAGTTCAGCAATATAGAGCGGGGCTTGGCCATGCAAAGATTTAAAAACAAATAAAACAAATAAAACGAACCGGAAGCCAGTGAAGGGATGAAAGAATAGGGTTTATGTGGTGCCTTTTCCGTGTTCCACATGCCAGATGAATTGTTGTCACAACTCCATCTGGGGAGCCATACATAGAAAAAATACTTGGCAGTTTATTGGATGAACCATCTGGTAGTCTTTTTGCTGTAGGCAAACCTAAACCACGCCTGTATAGCCATCAATACGACGTTGATTGGAAGTTCAGTTGCTACTCGGACACATTCAAAATAGGCTTTACAGACTGATTCTCAGGAGATGGGATGGTCTCGCAAGGCTAGTGTATCACAACTTCACAGATAGATTTAGCAATACAAAAACACAACCTTGGAAATGTTAGGAACTGTAGGCTAAAAGTCTGAGTTAAAAAAGTGAACCTCACCCAAATCTGTATTGTTGTCATATGGGGTTGGTATGGGGTGCCTGGTCTGCAGTGTTGAAGCAGATAAACCCACTCAACCATAAACATTTCACTCTTAACAAGGATGTCTACAGAAACCCGGCGGAGAAACAAATGTATTTTGCACTATTTCAGACCAGCACACAGTCTGTAATGTTCACCTCCAATTCTAATCAAACCAACCACGTTTCAACAGAGAATGCCTTCAAGAAGCGAGATACAGTAAGTGTGGCTGAAACCAAGAACGATGCTCAACTAATGGGGGAGTGGGCTTCCATGCACAAAGTCGTGAGAACACAAGAAGAAGAATTCAAGAGCAACATAAGTATAATGGAGGAAGCGGGAGAAACTGTATGGTACTGTGTTGAAAAAGACTATCTGAATAATGACGCTTTCTACCCAGAAGGCAACTAGGGCTCAATGAAAGCCATTTATCTCCTGCCGACTGGATATTATTGGGACGGGGGGATGAGGGCCACTACAGTCATCACAACCAATTGTCCATGTTAACATATACCTCAGGGATTAAAGCATGGCCTGGACACACACACACACACACACACCAATACCAATATAGATCGGCACCCCAGCAGCTTCACTTAGTGCATGCGCTCATTCACCTTTCCATCTGTCCTAAGTGGTTTGCACGGTTGCAGCGGCAGGGTCCTGGCTTCTATTCCTGGCTGACGCTATGAACTGTAGTTTAAATGTTGCTGCTGCTGCGTTTGTGTGGCTTTACTCCACTGGAGTCTTTGGTTTCCCACCAAAGACTCCAGGTAGAACATGAATTCCCCTAAACGTGTCTGATGCAGTGCAGGAAAAGGTTGGTCAATTTTGGGGCCTAGATCAGGCTTCATTTATATTTTATAAATGTTTTATTTACTGATTTAAATGTACTTTTTAAACTCCTCTTTCAAAACAGCACATTTTTCAAACAAATCTCAGTGCTTTCAAACTCCCATATTTCCATACAGTTTGTGTACATGCATAATGCCTGAGCAGCATTTTATATATCTGATCACCATGACAAGATATTATCAAATGTGATTGGAAAAAGCTCATGCAGGCTCAAATCTGCACATGCTCCATAGCCGTGCATGATGTCTGGGACCTGCCTCACACTCACACTGCACTCTCTGGCCAATAGTAATGCTCCTTGAGATAATTGTTTGTGATTTGCTTCAAATTTCACAGTGACTTGAAAGCCCTAATGACATGCATTGTAGCAAACCAAAAATGTGTAACACTCTTACAAAAAAAGTGATGTGCTCTTTTTTCCCCATAACCTACAAGCAATAATGCACTAAAATGTAATTGTCAAATAACCTCATTACATTTTGCTGTCAAATGTGTCCATAGGCTGCTTCCTGTCAAAGCTTTGTTGTAATGTTTTGTCCTGCATAAGTGCAGATATGGGAGGTGACATTTTGCTTCCTGACCGCTAGGGTGGTTGACTAAGGGCATTTCTCACCCAGGGGACGTCTAGCTGCTCTAAATAGAACATAGTATTGACACCTAAAAGAAGGGTTGCGTGACAAACCCTCTCCCAGTGGTTCATTTATTCAGTCCCAAGTCTGACTAATCATTACCATGCTACAACATCAGAGATGGGATTCTGCATAAGCTGTTTAAATCAACTCTGACAATGCCCTTTAGCCTAACACATCTAATATGTTCATCTATAAACATAATAACGATTTTCATTTGTTTATAGATCTTTTTATCTTACTTTGTGTGTGTGTGTGTGTGTGTGTGTGCTTGCAAATCACGTTTACCTGTCACACCAAGTGTCGACAGATATTCCAAATTCAAAACAAATGGAAAAAGGAAACACACTGTCTCAGTACCCTGCAGCATAATCATCTAAGCATTTTATCAGGAGGGAAGAAATTTGTGTGTTGGGGGGGGGAATACCCCCCCTACCCCCATCAGTCATCAAAGTCTCCACAAATACACACACTGACACATGCAGCATCAACCTACAGTAGGCATGCTTCCATTGTACAGTATATGGGAGTGAACAAAATGGGAACACATTCAAAGGATATCCAATTTGCAGTAGGGAAGAGAGGAGCAACATATAGCCTATACTGTGCTTCAACATAATGCATTTAAAACAAATCTCCTGTATAACATACAGGTAGCCCAATTGTTCTCACTCCAAACTATTTTTTGGGTTGTTCTTTTTATTGAATTATTGCATAGTTATTTTGATAATTTTCACATAGGCCTACAGCATCTGCAAAAAAAAGGTTGCCCATAAACGATTGTACCTAACCTACTTGTAATGTAATCATATATAGGGTTATGTTTAGCATTACTATGCATATGCAATAGGATTTTTGTTGGATTTAATGGATCATTCATTTTCTGAAATATAGGATTGAAAATTGTGTGAATTATAAACTTGCCCTATTCTCCATATAAGGATATAGCATTACAAATATGTCAAATCAATTTCCTCTAGACCGTACCATGATATAATATTTTTGGTGTATTGTTTGATTTAACTGCTCTACAATTCTCTAATAAACAGATCAGATTGCAATGATCTTGAGAGGTTCAGAGTGGTTGTAATATACTGTGTCCCTGGCAAGCTAGACAACATGATATGGATGTATTCCTCTTGCTTCCATAATGTTTTGAAGAAGCAGACACTCATGTGGCTATTAGAATCAGGACCATATAATTGGATTAAGTATATGACATGATGTAAGTCAAAAACCTGAATTATGTGAGTTTTAACTTTCCACAGACATATTACAGTAATTATGTTATAAACACATTCAAGACATTTTAGCCTCCATTGCAATATGTACTGCACTGTACTCTATTGTACTGTACTGTAGGCCTTATAGTGCAAATATTGAATTTACTTAATAGAATAACAAAAAAACCTGAAGGAAATACAGTATGTTTAATTGTATTGACAATAATTGTGATATTATTTCACGGGTAAGATTATAATAGGCCTGGTAATTATCAGAGCCTATAATTCAAACGGACAAGATACTATCCAGTCAGTGAGTCCCTGTAAAATGGAAGACGTGCACACGTCTTCAGTAGCATCTCTGCACCCAGTCAAAACTTATAATGCTGCTTTGTCATACAGTATACATAAAAGCAATACTGTCGTGGGATGCAGTTTTTAGTATGAGGATAGCTAAAGGTTTCTTATCCCAAGGGCGCCATCACATCACATCCCAGATTGATAGCAGGCAATTAACCAGTGTGCAATGGACTATCCAACAGGGATACAGCAGAGCTGGATAGCCCATAAGGCTCTGGTCCAGAACGAGATCCAGGCAGAAATCCAAATCGGGTTTTTACTGTAATACTGCATACTGCAGCCTACAAGTAAGTCATAACCAATATTGCATGTGGGTGAATGAAATGCAGTAGGTTATAATATTATTCCATAAGGCTCCAGGTCTATTACACTTTTTACACAGTGATACTGACACTGCCAATAACTCGCTGACCTCTGGATACATTAGGTTTTTATCAAAAGTCACGAGGTGAATATTCAACTTACCACCTCGTGTCGGCGGGAGTTCCCTTTACATTCTACTGCAGGTGTCCGCGCGCTGCGCTATCCTCCGTTCTGGACGCGGATCCACTCCAGCGCGCGCCAGGACAGCCGGCTGTCAGCGCGCGACGTGACCAGAATATGTCCTCTCCGTGTAGTTGTAAATATTACAGTGCTGTAGGAAAACCCTCAGCCGATGCAAAAGTGAAACGTCGACAACGATCGTTTGTTTATAAATCGGGTAAATCCACGCTCAGTGTTGCATGTCTCATCCCGCGTGCTGCCTGTCTACTCCGTGAAGAGGACCGAGGTATCCCACACATGGACGAGGCGAACGGCTCGATTATGCACCGCAGCCTCTCGTTGGGGGCTTGGAGCACGGTCGATCCATCAGGCGACCAATACGGTCACTATTTGCAAGCAGAGGGGGAGGGATGGGAGTCGAATGAAGGGGGGAGGATGAAGAAAGCATTTTGGTTGGACGGGGGTGGATGCAAGGATGGACCTGGGAGGGGTGATGGGTAGCGTTACAAGGACGGCCAGAGAATGCTCAAGGATGAACGCTCCGCTGTTGTAATTCAGCGTGAGTCCCCAAATGCCAGTGTGTTTTTTGTTGTTGTTACGCTCTCGCTCTCAATCGCATATTCCACAACTGTCCCGTGAAGGGAATTTGCAAGATGTATTGCTGATAAATGTAGCCAAGCTTGGAAACTGATGTATATCTACTAACAGAGCACACCATGAACTGTGTCTTAATCATTTGCTGTGTCTTAATCATTATACTGTAAGTGTCTGCAGTGTCATGTCAGACTCTTGAAATGACCATAATACTTACTATCTTTGTGAAAGTCAAGGATATATTAAGCAATGTTTAACATAACGGGCAGTTGCAAACCCATTATGGATGTAACCTGCTTTCTTTTGTCTTGGCAAATCACAAACATAAAACATTAACTACAATATATGAACTGTGAACATTATCAAGACACATTGCAGGTATTTTCTTGCATGAGGTCCATTTAATGCACTGTACAGAATATTTTTAGGATATTTAGACCCCCACCCCCTATCTGGAACAAAGCCACATTTTTCAGCAAACACAAACATGGTGCAATGCCCTTGCTAAAAATCTGAATCTTTTATGAAAACCGTTACAAGCATAAAGCCAGACAGTGATTAGCAGTGGATGATGGATATATTGGACAATAACTCACACATTTTTACTTAATTACTTCACATTTTTTTGCTACCTTTATTTTGGAAGATAGTAAATATAAATCTACTCTTTCAAAATTCAAAATGACTTATCTTACATGAATATGAAATGCTACAATGTCTTATTATTTTTGTGATGCTGCAGTCCCTGAAATTTGGCATGCACCGTTGTTTCAACACAGCATGGTGTGTGTGTGTGTGTGTGTGTGTGTGTGCGTGTGTGTGCGTGTGTGATTGTGTGTGTGTCTGAGTGGCCTGCCCAACAGCAGGTCTTGCTGCAGCCTGATCAAGTCTTCAGTGAGTCTTCTGAAGGTGCAGTAGCATTCTTGTTTCAACCACCGTAAGGAACAACAAAAGTTGAGGAGAAGAAACCATCACATATACACTGTCAGACTCGCCATTCAGTACATAAGAGAATGACATACGCAAGGCAAACAAATGCTCATTGCTGGCCATATTGGAGCGACATCCGCAGTGACCAGCTGGAGTGTATAATAAAACGAAATGACATGATGTACCACGTCACCTACTGACTCAGACAAGCATCCCCTTTATTAAATACATGACGTAAAAGGCAACAGCATGCATATCAGCATATGAAGAAACATAGAAGCAATAAGCAGCCGTGTATAATTAATATTTACCACTGAATGCCCTTTAATGCAGCAGAGCAGATTTAAGACCAATTCCTTCGACTCAGCGGAATATAAAACAGTTCTGGATGTGACATTATGCTGAGGACCTGGAGGAAACAGGTATATTTGCCTCCACGACGGGGAACTATAAAAAAGACACATTACACATGTCAGAAACCTTTGTGGCGGTGACCTTGAGCAGGAGTTTAATGGAGGCAAAACAGAGCCATGGCCCCAACGCGGCCAGAGAGGATTATGACAACGGTGGGACGGCTAAACGACCAATAAGGAGAGCGGGAGGAACAGGAGAGACAGCATAGAGGTTAGATGGAGAAGAGAGAAAGACAAACACACACACAGACACAAACAGAAGATGTGATTTGCAGCAGCTGTTTGATCAGAGTTAAGCCAATTAGGATGTTGTATCATTGATGAGGGGAACTATATTAATCTCACAGCGCCATAAAGCGAAGAGAGGGAAGCGGTACTCTAAATGCCACCTCCACAGCGTGTTTGTATAGCCTAATAGTGCCGTGATAGGTTGGTATAACCTCTGAATGTACCTCTGTGAACGCTACTGACTTGATGCTTGGATCACCATGATTGCGCCTGGCCTTAGCCGGCTTGCTGTGTTATAATTGGTATATGGTGCTAGTTTTAAACTATGTTTATCCTGGATCTGTGTGCCTACCGGCTGCGGTTTTCTTAGATGTGTAATGGGCTGTAAAATGAGTTGTGTCTGAGTACACAATATGGTTAGAGGCATTTCTGCCTTTTATAGTCTCCCAAAAGGAACACCACACAAAATGTTCAAATGAATGGAGACAAAAAACGTAATGTCTATATGCAAAAGTACTTGAAGGTACACCTTATGTTTTAATGTTCAAATATTGGGTGAAATACAACATAACATGTTGTATCCTTTACTCTGTCCCAAACTCACCTTAGTTGAAAAAATAAAATAATGAATGAATTGTTCGTGACTAGTGATGTATACCCTTGAGACTGCTGTCATGTCAGCCTGGCGCATGCCGTCTGATCTAACCACAAAAGGGCCTGATGGATGGAGTCTGACGAGATGCATTGACCTCTCACTTCACCCCTTCTACTTCCCCCCAGTCACATACGCTCCCGGAACCTTCCTTGCACCTCCGCCCTGCTCGGCCTGCTCTCCCTATACATTTCGTGACAGCAATGGACCCGACTATCAGCTCATCCTTTCCCCTCGTTAACCCCCTGTCCACCCCCATCTTCCCTGAAATCATGTGTTCTGTATGAGCACTGCACTGATTCCTTTGGTATTCAACCTGCATCCAGAGCGTTGGTAATACTACAAAGGAGTATGTGACCCTTATGTATTATTCAATATTGGTAAACAATGTTCATTTAGTCTGGGTACCAGCAGCCTGATTAGCACTAGTCATCTCACTGCCTGAAAAAGAACTGTGGCATTTCCAACATATTATCCTTTCCTTGACTCCTTGATCCCTTCTTCCTTGATTGGCTATTGGCTGGGACCAACTGTCATGATATCGAAAAGCATAGTGGCACAACGGCCAAAAGTTTGACTCATGAGCAATTCCAGACTGTTTTGTGGTGAACAAGAAAGTTAGCTAGCTTGAATGTGGTGAGTTAGTAAACAGGTTAGGTTAGGTTGTCTGGCATTAGCTGCTTAGTAAATTAAATATATAATAATACATAATAATAATAATAATAATATATAATAATACATATTGTTAGTTGAAACTGTGGATCAAGCTCTACATCTGATCTTGATAATGTGTAATATGTAATTTTACTGTCAGTGTTGTACAGGACAAGGTTTGGAAACAATGTTGAAGAAGTTGTTGGTTGCTTAGTTCTTAGCGTTTCCTTGTTGTCTCTGTTATGGCCTCAGTGTTGGTGTCATGAATACTGGAAAACCTGCTTCTTGTGATGCCATCTTATATACCATTATCAGCAACTCTTGTCTAGTATATATGCTATCGCTAATGCATCACTGTCTCCAGTTATTTTTACATATCGATGGGCATGAAAGCCAGGGAACTGTCAATCAAGTGGGGTCTGCTAACCCAGACAGTCCTGAAAGGGAGTCTAACCTGTGTGGGTGGACTAAAGCTGTAAAACAGACCGCCCGACAGCGCTGAGGTCTCTGCGGGGTCATTTCTGTCATAGCCAAGCAAACACACACAACCTGCCACAAACCATGTGCGTCCTGAAAGACACATAGTATATAGAAGCTCCAGTAATCCAGCCTGGCCCTCACTATAGTGTACTCCTACCTCTAGAATGATAATGCTATTATCATACAACATTTTTACTCCCACCATTTGAGAGTAGGAGAGGAGCAACCTCTTATCTTACCTCCCCAGCCTCCTCATATCACCATGAAACTGCAATGGACAAAGGGACATACATATTCCATATAACCATAAATTTGTGTTATGTCAGAAAGGTTGGCCATGATCTGCATTGCACTCCATTAAAGTTACCCCTTTCAATTACAATTGAAAGTAGAGGCGTACAATGAGTACAATCAGAATAAGAAGGAGATAGGGGTTAGGTGAAACAATTACCTTCTGTCTGGGTCACCCAGACCACAAGACTACCCTGGCCCCTTCACACTTTTGATGAATCAATAGTTAATTACTAACTGGACGATTCACAATGAGTTAGAAAGTGCTTAAATATTTGAGTAACTGGGTCTGAGGCAGTAGCATCATTCAGGCCATTAGGGGAATGGATGGGAATAATTAAGTGGACGACATGCATTGGCCTGGTTAAATTGCAGACAAGAGGTTTTAGAGGTCTAGAATGCTACACTAAAATATATTTTTGACAAACAAGGATCCCCAACAGGGACCAATAATTAAATCTGGTCAGGGATTAACTGGATGTAAACCACTGAGACCAGGGTGTCATTGCTGACATAATAAATAATGGTAATAAGGAAAGTGTATATGATAATGTATGGGCATATATTCATCTAGGTTAAATACAGTTATGAGCCAAAATTGATTAAGTGTACTTAGGCTTTACTGGACAGGATCCCCAACAGGATCCCCAACAGGGACCAATAATTAAATCTGGTCAGGGATTAACTGGATGTAAACCACTGAGACCAGGGTGTCATTGCTGACATAATAAATAATGGTAATAAGGAAAGTGTATATGATAATGTATGGGCATATATTCATCTAGGTTAAATACAGTTATGAGCCAAAATTGATTAAGTGTACTTAGGCTTTACTGGACATCAGGTTTTACATAAGGAGCATGCCATCTATCCCCGGGCCAAGGCCCCAGTTCACACGCACCCAGGTGTTAAGTGGCTATGGATGAAGACATCTCTGCTTTCCTTCAATAACCGATCATTTCCACCGCTCCCTGCTCCGCTGCAAATTACATATTTCTATCTATACCATCAAGAGGAGGATGAGGGTTCACAGATAGAGAGAGAGAGAGAGAGAGAGAGAACCTGAGACGAGACGAGCAAGAGGATGAGAAGTAGGAAGAGTATATGGTCTGGGAGGAACTACTACATGAAGATAATAAAACTTCAGCGATCAGTAGTTTTATTTTAAATTGAAATGGAGCTCAGTCCGCTGAATGACAGCACACAGAGATGAGGAATGGCATATGCTAATGCTAATGCTAATGTGGGTTTATGCGCAGGAGATATCCCAAGAGAGCCGTTTAATATTGCTGAGGCATTCTGGCACTCAGGTGGCCCATAATCATCTCTACCATAATGAAGAGAATATGCTAATATCTCTGCTCATCTGTGGGATGGAAACATTGTAAACAACAAACATTGGTACTCTTTTTGAGTGTGAGAGAGATGGACAAGCAGTTACAGGGTAGAGCGATAGAGAGTGAGAGAGAGAGAGAGAGAGAGAGAGAGAGGGAATACTTTGTCCACTGTGACCAATTATATTTCAATGCCTTCCTTGCACATTGCATTGTTGCAATATCTCAGCAATGCAATGTGCAATCTTCTCTTCCCCTCTCCCACACACACACACACACACACACACACATCTGATACATGTCTAGACCATGTGGTTCCTATTAACGCAGACTGTATGTGTGTTCTGCTGTACATGCAAGTCCTCTTTTTGCAGTAGGGAGGGGTTAATTGCATGGTGCGAAGTTTATGGCGTGCCTTGCGTTTTCTATACTGCACAGCGAGCGAGACGTTGACGTTAGAGACATCGTCGCCACCATGTTGTTTGCACACAGGCCTGTCAGGTCTAACGTTACACATTATGCTCAACTTCACACAAGGATTTACAGCGTTTATAGCAGAGCTGCCCTCTGTAAATTGTACTGTAGGAAAAATGCAATGTCTCTGAATAGGTTTTCGCAAATTATAATTATTCAATATTGTTTCCATTTCAAATATTAATATTTTGACAACAGGGAATTGTTGAGATATTTAGTATATCTGCATTGCATTTTTCCTGTTGAAAATCTTTTTTGGACAACTTAGGAACTTTTGTTTCTGACATTTTAACGAAACGCATAGTTTTTGTCTAGATGTTAATCGAGAGAGAGAGAGAGAGAGAGAGAGAGAGAGAGAGAGAGGGCGGTTGGCGGGGTGGGGGGTGGACGGGAGGAGGGAAACATTCTCTGCCACCAGAGCAGAGGAGGACAGGAGCTGCTCCTGCACTGACCTGAGAGAGAGAGGTAGAGAGAGGAGGTATATTTCACCTGCATATCACAGTGTTTAAATTGTTTGGACCGCTAATGGTCTTTGTGTGAAAAACACACATTAGATACCAAGAAGGAGTTAATGCTGTTTCTTCTTTAGAGCGGTTTGTAGTCTCTTTTGTGCTTATGTGTGTTTTCGACGTGACCCCCTAGTGGAGTATACAACTTTTTAATATTCTGTGGACATATGGGACTGCTTTCTGACCATAGCCTCTCAGGTAAGACATCGATCCCATAGTGTGTGTGTGTTTGTATGACATGTTAAGTCATGTTGCTGTTTGTCTAACAATTATTTCCTTATCGTGGGAATAATAAGGAAGACAGTATGCCTCAGTACAAGTGAATTACTGTTAAAGACAATTTAGTTTGTTTAGTTTGGTTTGACGTTCATAAGCTGTAACATTCAGTTGAAAAACTAGGTCAGTGGGCTATGACAGCAATACTGTAGTGTTTGTTGCAACACATCCAATGAAATTCCAAAAAGCCAAGATACCAAAAGATGAGAGGCATGATGCATTATGCAATGGATTCACATATTACTTAGAAACATGGTTTCTAAGTAATATGTGTTATAGGAAAGTATGTGTGCGGAGTCTTTTGTACATTTTACTTATAGGTTTGATTGCATCAAGATTGGGTTAAATTTATATTTCTTTATGACTGATATTATATATTACAGTTCTCTGCGTATTTTCAAGCTATCTAACAATTTAAAATGTGGAATTATTTAATTTATTTTGTATGTCATATTCTTTTATAAAATTAAAAATGTCTTGTGCTATTTGGCAAGACAGAATGACATTTGTGTGTGTGTGTGTGTGTGTGTGCGTGTGTGTGTGTGTGTGTGTGTGGTATCAGATATCTCATTGCAGATGGGTTGGGTTATTACGAGAAACACACACACTATTCTTCTCTTCGCCTCTGTATATCTCTTCACCCTCTCTGTGCCGGTATGTCTCTGTCTCTCTCTCTCTCTCTCTCTCTCTCTCTCTCTCTCTCTCTCTGCTGCCTTTGCGGCTCAGCCTTTTCTGAATTTGCCTGAAAAAATAACAAATATTTATATTTTCTATTAGCATTCTTTGGTAGACTAGATAAAGAAAAGGAAGAAGAAAACACAATTTTCACTCAATGCATCCATGCACAATTATGCGTGATTAAGAGATTAAATAAGTAACATGTCCATTTATATGACTAACTACTTTAAATAAATAATTGCAATTAACACTAATTAATATAAGAACACTTAACACTGTGATGAAAAATTACCTTAAATAAATCATTGTAATTAACACTAATTAACAAGAACACCTGTCCATATCCCTTAGGGAGTCCCAGGGCTAGGTTGTGTTCCGGAGCGGTCACCCAGCCAACAAGGTCAAAGGTCACCTATTTAAGAGGCTCAGGTGACACAAATGAGTCCTTCAGGCGTCATGGCCACCTAAGAGAGTGCTTTAAGACCCATCACTGTGTGATTACAGTGGGAATGTGTTTGTTTAACACGGAGGTAAATTAAAAGCATCTGAATTAGTTTATTAGTTTAATTCCACACTATGTATGATGTCTTCTATGTTATGTAGGGGCCAGTTTCAGGTTCATATTCTATTCTATGTATATTTTGTTTGTGTTTGCACATTGGAAGCACATATTATTGGATTAGCCATTGTGGGTTTTGATGGGGTTGGGTGGGGGTGAAATCAACCAGCTTTCATGTCAGTAGAAATTTTAAACATCCTGAAAAAGCCTATTAAAATCAAAGACTACGGGTTTTTTTACATTTCTTTTTTATTCCGCACTTATTACATTTGAATACTGTAGCAGATGTTACATTTTTCTTGGTTACCTTATTTGTCATACCATAACGCGCGTGAAATTTCACCTTTGCATTATTCATGAAGGGACTGAGAGGGAAGAGGTTACAGCAAATACAGAACCAAAGAATATATCAAAAAGGAAATGGTAAGCGTTGATCAAAAGCTCAAATGGGAGCAATGCAGGATCAATGCAAGAAAGAACAGCAGGAGAATTGTGTTTTCTTATTTAGCAGTGTGTAGAATCTAACGGAACGGCGAGTGATTTTTCATTGTTGCATCTCTCATCATCTCTCTCTGCAAATTTTTAAATGTAAAGTTGACCCGGAGGCATCACGCTTTGCACAGCCAGCAGCTTGTAAGAGCACGGTGGAACATTAACATTAACCCAAAACTGAGCATTCCCAGATGTTTTTTAGTTGTCATAATTTCATGTTTCTACCCGCGGCCCCCCACACCCACACAACATCACCGCTAACAATATCTCCTGCGATCAATTGAAATTTCCGTACAGTTGCCGTGCCCAAAATAACCACGTTAAAAAACATTCAATAACGAATTGAGCACTATTTAATTAAGGTCCGCTTGTTACCGTTCATTTCCATGTGTCAAACAAACTATGACTAATCCGGTCTCCGAGGTTACAGCGTCTCAGATATCTGACTGCTTCAGAGCTGAGTGACAAAATAGCACAGTACAAAGAGGCTGGGCTTCAGATGGAGGGCCCGTGGCCTGGTACAAGAGAAAGTGTGCGAGGATAGTGGTGGAAATAATAAAAGCTTTTCAGGATCAAAGCCTCGGTGAGGCTTGTGTTTTTACAGCTCATGTCGAGACAGCAACGAGTCAGGCTTGTGTGTGGTGTGTGTGTGTGTGTGGTGTGCGTGTGTGTGTGTGTGGGTGTGTGTGCGTGTGTGTGTGTGTGTGTGTGTGGGGGTTACATGTGGCTTGCAGTTTCTCACGGCCATACTGTTGATGTCGTGACTGACAGCCTTGTAAAATCTCAGGAAAGCATGAAACGTGACATGGAAGTGATTTGTGCGTGCGTGCGTGCGTGCGCACGTGCGTGCGTCTGTGTGTGAAAAGTGATCCATGGGAGGGCACCAGGTAACCTTTGACCCTGTCTTAAACCGCTAAGTGCTGCTTCTTATTCACTCTCAGCAGGGTCCTCTAATCAGAACCATAACTCCATGACCAACCCTCTATTCATACACACACATACAGAGCATACAAAAAAAACCTTGGGCTTAGTGTCTGCCTAGCGTACAAAGTCTCACAGTCAGTTGGTATGCTTGGCTGTGATTGTGATAATTTGCAAATGACTTAATTGCTGCTTTGGTAAATTTGACCTGAATCTACATTGCCACGTGTGTGTGTGTGTGTGTGTGTATGTGTAGGTATGCGTTGTTCCACAAGGGAGTGTGTCGGTGCGCGTGCCCTACACCTTGAGCGCGTGTTGACACAGTGATTACAGGGCAGCTGGTACACATTGGCTCTTGCTGCACCCCGCCATTTACAGTTCTAATTAGTTCCTCTTCCAAATAAGAGACAGGAATTTTAATAGAGAACTGCTGGTCTTGCCGACCACCTCTGCACACGCTCACATAAAGAAGGCTGTGTAGGATGTATACGAGTGCATGTGAATACGAATGTCTGTTGTCGAACACCAAGTGATGTGGACTGACGATGCTTGTTATTTGTGCAACAACAAACATTGACTGACAACGGCCAAATGTCTTCTCCACCAACCACTACCACCATCAAATAGTCAAGTCTCCATTTAGTTTTCACAGTTGCCTGTTAAAGAGTGTGGAGTGAGGCCCTGTGACCTAACATGACCCCGGTGTGACCTTTCAACTTTGGGAGGGTCGGGCATAGAAGGGTTCTGAGGAAAGGATCAGGCAGGGTCATCGGGCGAATGACAGAAAAGTCAATATCTGTCACTTAAAAGCCAGTTAGCGCTTCTGTCATGCTACTTCTGTCAATGTCCACAACATGAAATTTTAGGAACTATGAAAAGGCTACGAACAATGCGAAATGGTCATTTTATGTACCAGTTTTCTGTGTAATATGTCCCGTTTTATGTTACAGTAGTCTAATACACGCAACACATGCAAGACATGCCATTTTGTTTGTTGCGTTTCTTGATAAATGATGATTCATAGGAATTTGACAGGTGTGTATGTTAAAGTAGGTGTGCATGTTTGTGTGCAATGAATATGTCGTTATCTTCCCTTTTCTGGTCTGTCCACAGGTGAAGAAATCTCACACTGAATCTCATGTTCCAGACCCTTCCGACACCAGGTATGTTTGCAAACGTGTGCTTGTGTAACATGTGAAATACTAGCTGCAATATGTATGATATTGTGTGTGTGTGTGCGCGTGTTTATTTGGTCATTGCAGAGACTTTCTTCTATTTTATTAAGTAATCAACACTTTCCCATGGCCTTAGAGTTCTGTATGTGCTCGCTCGGGACCCTTTTAAGTCACACACACACGCACGCACACACACACACACACACATGAACAGCTGAACTGATATACTGTATGTGCAGCATAGTGAGCAATAGAGACCCATTATGGGTGATTTGTTTTAAAACGCTTTGCTCTTGAAGTGCTTATGTTATATTGTAGATTGTAATCAGCCTTGAATCACTCTCTGAGCGTCCAGCAATGATGAGAAAACCAGAGAAGGGTTTATGAAACACCAACCCCTGCCACAGCCTTTGGAAGTGTAAAGAGAAAAAAACAGCAGGAGAGAAAATGAGGAGAGAGTGAGACGGAATCATTTCCTGCTGTTGGAGGATGACGGTCCAGAACGAGTGAGAAGAAACGTGTTGAGGGGAAAAAGGATGAGCTAAAAAAAACGAAAAGATGACGGATTGAGCCATGTGAAAGATTGTATGTGAACATGTACTATGGCTTCTGCAGACTGCTGTTTGAAGTTGGGGCTCGCTGCTACATCACAGTATTGCGTTGTTGATGATAAAACAGAGATAGTGTTTTTGGCAAAAATAAAAACGAATGTTTGGCTGTAAACAGCGGGAAGCGGTGATGCCGACTGCTGCGTCGTGTCCCAGAGGCACGTTCGCGATGCCCTCTCTCGCTGTCTCTGCTGAAAGCCATGTGTTTATACCTGTCAGTCAGACTGTGGGTTGCAGTCGTGTGTGAGGATGCCATCTGCCCGTATAGCGTTGGGATGGACTGTGTCCAGACCATGAAACACACACACACACACACACACACACACACTCTGTGTGTGTGCAAAACTAAGAGCGAGTGCTATGACAGCCCTCATTTATTTTCACCCTCCACATTCTGTCTGCGATGTCCTATAAGAACACATGAGCACTAGCGTAACCAGTCTGCGGGCAGCAGCAGTCAGGGCTGGCGCACACACACACACACACACACACACAGAGACACATACACACAGAGACACAGACACACACAAATACACATACACACTGCAAATAGTACACACAGTGAGTCATCATTAACCCATATCTTCCACTACAAGATACATTGCATGACGTGTGTGCGTATGCGTGTGTGTGTGTGTGTGCATGTGCGTTTTACCAGATGTGCTTTTGTCGGAAGTGATATGAAACAATCGGCATGATATGAAATATATCCACAAAAATAGCTCCACTCACATTTGCAAAAAACTCTTCCTAAACAAAGTGCAGTGGTGGATTTGCTCACATGAATATGTATCTGTATATGACACACACACACACACACACACACACACACACACACCCGCTCTATACATTTATTGAAGAGCCGTGAAGCCCGCAGAGTATGTCTCATGCCTCTGGAATACAGCTCATGTTATTTGTCATGTCGTTCAACACTGAGGGTTCTGGCTCTGGAATCGCTGTTATTCACAAGAGAGAAATAGAACAGTACTTTATTGTGAAATGTGTGTTTGGATCACGTGTGTGTGTGTGTATGTGTGTGTGTGTTTATATGATAGTTCAGCGTGTTAGCTATAGTTTTTCAAAAATGTAATTGTGCGTGTGAGTGTTATTGAATATGAATATTTGATACTTCCAATGAGACCCTAAAACAACATCCCGTCACATTCCCTATCAAAAGAGGATATTGGTGTAGTTTGGGTCACGTCTCTCTGTTCTGTTTCTCTATATATCTCCAGGTCTATGGAAATGCAGGACCTAGCCAGTCCTCATAACCGTGTCGGGGGAGGAGACTCGACAGGCTCCAAAGTGGACAAGAACAATCTGGGCAGCTCCTCCATTACCACCAACGGAACGGGAGGTGAGGACAGAGCGCCAGTCAGGATAACGGTTCTGCTTGCTGCTCCGCTGACCTCTTTGTTTTGGCTATCCACGCGGTGTGAAACGCAGAGCGGAGGAGAGCATGGGAGACTAGGGAGAGACTGGTGTCTTAGTGGGGGCGCTATCCCAAGTCAACACACAAGCTTGTGACTCAAGAGCAGGGTGACTTTATTAACGGGTCCCTTAAAGCTGCAGTAAGCGACGCTGGGGAAAGAGTGTTGATATTTGAACTCAAAACAAAAGCACCTCTCACTTTAGTCGCCCCCAGAAGGCGCACCCACCACATTGGACACATTGTCAAGGCGGGGATAGTGTTGAGTGGTGCGGTCTGCACCACTTTGTTTGTGTTCCCATTTGCAGAGGCAGATACATTTTCAACGTGACCACAGTATAGGGTAAATATGAGTATAAACAAAGTGGTGAGTACCGCTCACAACAACAATGCCGCTTGGCTGTGGGGCGGCGCTTTTGAGTGAGTTTGTTTTGATCTGAACTCGATTTAACAAGCTTTCTCGACAATGACTAACCCTAACTGTCAAGCTAAAGAAATGCATCAAATGCAAAAATTACATATCTTGTTTATTACATTTGGTCATTTGCAGTTAA
This sequence comes from Typhlichthys subterraneus, assembly GCA_027564835.1. NCBI lineage: Eukaryota > Metazoa > Chordata > Actinopteri > Percopsiformes > Amblyopsidae > Typhlichthys > Typhlichthys subterraneus. Next base: position 133,075 of record JAODUH010000021.1, on the reverse strand, counting down.
ATATATCTTAAATTGTAATTACAACATGTTTACAGTGTTTTCTTAACTAAATAATAAATTATAAGAATTATTTGTAAATTAACTGTTTTTTTTTATCTCAAGGTTTTATGCTAATTTTAGTTTTAAAGTCTTTGTAAGTCAAAGAACATAATGTATTGGATTGAAAATGTATTAGTCAGAAATGATTTTTATAAAAGCCCCTTTTGAAACATTTACAGCAGATGGGAACAGGACACATATCCACACAAATACACACATGCACACACACTGGCAAGAGTGCCTGAGTAAACCATCAGAGAATGTGTGTGTAAACACACGGTGAAGCGTTTCTCTCCCCTCAACTAACCACTTGGCAAAGTGTGTGTGCGCGTGTGCGTGTGTGTGTGTGTGTGTGTGTGCGCGCATGTGGGTGCGTGTGTTTGAGTGCATGACATCCAAAATCCAAAAGTCTAAAATCCCACTGGAAAGTATTTCCTTCACAAGAGCATTAAAGATTCAGCGCTCTCTTAGATGTCAACATTACAGACCCTGTCCTCTCTCTCTCTCTCTCTCTGTCACCATCTCTGTCACTGCTTTCCACACCCTCTTGTTTCCCATTCTAATTATATGCCTTTCCATCTCAGTGTCTTCCCATTTATTTCCTTTTCTCTCTCTCTCTCTCTCTCTCTCTCTCTCTCTCTCTCTCTCTCTCTCTCTCTCTCTCTCTCTCTCTCTCTCTCCCCTCCCTCCTTCTGGAATCATTTAGTCTAAGAGCAGTTTGGTGGAATGGTGAAAGAGCCCATGTGCTTTGTTGAAGTCAATTGTGATGTGTCTGTGATTCAGCATGCAGTGGAAACAACTGTTAACAATGTGCAATGGAAAAACTAGTCAATGTGTCTGTTTATTTCAAGCGTGCACACACGCTGAAAGGCAGTGGTTGTAGTGGACATAGCGTTATTTCAAACCATATTAGAGCACATTCAGTCATTTTTGATGAGCTCAATGTTAATGGTTTTCACAGTCAGGGTTGAGACTGGAGGCATGTGGCCAAAACAAACGACATACCCAGAATTATTCCCACCTGACATCTGCCCATTGGCCCACCAGCCACTTGTCCTCTGCCCGTCTCCATGGCGACCCATCTGTCTTCATTAGGACCTGCCTGAAGTGCTGCATTGCTCCCGACGGGATTAATGGAGCCGTCCTAAATTGAATCACATATATATTCAATATTATTAGAATCAAGGGTGATAGAGCTACGCCAAAAAGAGTTACCTCCTCCCTCCAACCCACTCCTTGAGCTCACAAACTGCACTTGGTTCCCAGGGTATCCTAATCTCACCACCTTCCCCACCTTGCATCCTTTATAGGAGAGAATATGACCATTCTAAACACTGCTGACTGGCTGCTGGGATGCAGTAGCCCGCCTTCCGCTGCGAGCTCCAAGGACTATGGTATATGAGGGCTTGTGTGTGAACCAGAGTGAGAGCGCTGTGTATTATTAAGTTGGGCCGAGACCTCACTTGGCACTCTAAATGCAGCGGGGAAGGGGAGTCCCGTTGCTGTCCGAGATGTAACGCTGAAATCTACTTTGCCTATTTTGTGCGGTTGGTCTGGGGTTATTTGCTGTGGAAAATGGGGTGTTTATACGAAGGCAGATGCATTTGAAAGAAAAAGGCGATCTTTAATTCAATTGACTTGACAGTTTTACAAAGTGGTTTTGATATGAACTTACTAAACAATGTCCAAAACGTCACTTATCACCTCCCGCTTTAAAGCCCACTCCGTATAATAGCCCCGGTGCAGTGTGTCTGCATGGGGGGTTTGCTGTGTTGTGTTTTTATTTGGCATGCGCGTGCATGTGCGTGGGTGTTGGCCTCTATTCACTAACCCTCTCTCCCCCCCCACCCCCACCTCAGTGAAAACTGAACCTATGAATAACAGCGACACAACAACAAGCACAGGCGATACAGCGCTGGATACGTATGCAGGTTCAGGTGAGAATCAATGCCTGCGGATTCACGTGCGCGCCAATACGCAAGGGCCGCACACACACACACACACATAGGCAAATACTGAGAGGCTAATTCATGCATTCATTACCAGCAGACTTGACTACTGCAACTCCTTACCGTCTGGCTTAAATACAAAGAGTATTGGCAAACTACAGCTAATTGAAAATGCAGCTGCACGTGTTCTTACTAAAATAAAAAAGATAAAGCATAACCCCTATTTTAAAGATGCTATACTGGCTGCCTCTGCATTTTAGAATAGACTATAATACTGCACTTTTTATTTTTATAGAATCACATTGCCTTGCACCTGTAGACCTTACTGCTATGGTTCCAACATACAGTATGTGCCCAGTAGATCCCTTAGATCATCTGGTGCTGGTCTCTTCACTGTCTGATTTGGTGAAGCATCTTTTAGCCACTATGGACCGGTTTAATGGAACAGTCTGCCAGACTATTTAAGAGATACAGATAATATTTACATTTAAAAAAATATATCTTAAAACATATCTTTTTAGACTGGCGTTTGTTGATTTGCCCAGATCTTAAGTAGATATCAGTATACTTTGTTTTACTGTTTTAAAAAGTTACTGTATATTCATATAGGTTATATTGTATGTATTGTATGTATTGTATTGATAATGCACTTTGAAATACATTTATTGAATGACGTGCTATATAAATAATGTTTGATTTGATATGCACGCACGCGCACATGCGCGCGCGCACACACACACACACACACACAGTTGTTGGTTCAGTTAAGTATACTTAACTCCCATGAAGCATTGCACGTCCTTGTATCGCATCACACAAAGCTGGCAGAGGCAAAGGTATCTACACTCGTCTTTTTTTAGATTCCGACACGACCCATTCTCCCACTTGCAAAACAACATGCATGAGTATGCCAATGCGCACGCGCGTACGCACACGCACGGCAACACACATTAAGTGGCACGGGGTGGTTGTCAGCGCTGACATCTCAATGACCACTAGCACAGCTCTGTGTTACTGTGAGCTCCACTGGAAGGGCTTTTCTTGCTTTTTAAAGCACGAACTGCAGCGCTATCTGAACCGAGAGCCTGGATGCTTGCCATTCAAAATGCCTCAAATTATGTTTATTGGAACGGCATTTTAACGCGACCAAGCTGGAGGCCTTTTTGTTTTTTGCACAAAGAAAAGATAACACTGCAATTGGATTGTACACCGGCAATTTGGTACTGTAAATAATGAATGTGATGTTACTTATTTTTGCCCTTGCTCTTCAGTAATAACAAGCAGCGGGTACAGTCCTCGGTCTGCTCACCAGTATTCTCCTCCCCTCTACCCCTCAAAGTGAGTGTGTACAAGTACTACTGAACTAGTCATTTGTTAGTAGCTACTGTCGGACTCATGTCCTATAATGCAACTGTTATTTAATACAGTCCTGTACTGAATGTTCCAAGTCACCTCTGTATTCAGTTATATTCCTCCCCTTCTCCGCTTTCACCTTCCACCTCTATTCACCCTGTCTGTGTGCCTGTCTGACCCTCTGTCTGTCTGTCACTGTGTCCGTCTGTCTGTCTGTCTGTTTGTCTGCCTGTCTGACCCTCTGTCTGTCTGTCACTGTGTCCGTCTGTCTTTGTGCCTGTCTGACCCTCTGTCTGTCTGTCTGTGTGTCCGCCTGTCTGTCTGTCTGTCTGACCATCTGCCTGTCTTTCTATCTCTTTGACAATGCCTGTGTCTCCGTCTGTGTCTGTATATCTGACTGACTCTCTGACCCTCTGTCTGTGTGTCCGACCGTCTGTCTGTCTGACCCTCTGTGTGTCTATCTGACTGGCCATCTCCCTGTCTGTCTGTCTGTCTGTCTGTCTGTCTCATTGACAATGTCTGTATGTGTCTGTATATCTGACTGACCCTCTGTCTGTCGGTCTGTCTCTCTGTCTGTCTGTCTGTCTGTCTGTCTCTTTGACAATGTCTGTCTGTATATCTGACTGACCCTCTGTCTCTCTGTCTGTCTGTCTGTCTGTCTCTTTGACAATGTCTGTCTGTATATCTGACTGACCCTCTGTCTCTCTGTCTGTCTGTCTGTCTGTCTCTTTGACAATGTCTGTCTGTATATCTGACTGACCCTCTGTCTCTC
>JAODUH010000021.1:91221-107296 GCA_027564835.1 Typhlichthys subterraneus | reverse complement strand
TCCCTATCTCTCTGCCCCCCTCTCTATCTCTCCCCCTCTCCCTCTCCCTCTCTCTGTCCTCTCTCTCTCTCTCTCCCCCCTCTCTCCCTCTCTCTCTCTCTCTCTCTCCCTCTCGCTCGCTTTGCTGCGACAGCGAGCATCGTTGAGTGTAATGGTGCTAAAATCGTGATTGCACACCTGTTTAACTTCCACTTGGTTGGGCGGGTGGGTTGGGGGTGGTGGGAGGGGGGGGGGGTGCAGGTCTCATTAGCCACAGGGGTCTGTCATGATGCAATCACAGGGTGGGGGACTGCCCTCTGATTGGACGGGGCGAATGTTAACCGGCTGCTATGGCGACATCGTTCTGGTTCTCTCAGATTTCACTTGTCTGTCACAGTTTGATCGCCGGGGCGACAGGCAACATGCGGTAGCTAGCTTCTGGTCTCGTGGAGTCAGCCAGCCTTCGTGGGGATGGCTGACTGTGTCAAGACCCACCTACTAGACTGGAGAGGTATTTTGATTGACATGCATGGTGACCATCTACATATCTCAATGATGATATTGGATGTTTGGGAAACTACAGAGACCGTGACCGTTTGCAGGTCTGTTGAATCTGTCAAATATAGGCTATGGTTACAGCTTAAAATAAATGGAAAGACTGAAATGAGTAAATAAAGCACTAGCATCATGCCAGAGTAACGTGAGTAACGTGAGTGACATTGCTAACAGACAGGGACAATATTTCCTGATATTGCTTACAGTAAAGGGGTATATACTGTTTGTATCAGTCGTTCAGCACCAGACTTACATTACTTCTCAATTGTTTTGCTGTTCGGCTCACCTGCCCACGTGACGACAAGCTGTCATCGTGGGCATGTGACGTCACGAAAAAAACGCAGGTGCATTAGTCGGAAAGTAGGCATGGAAATAGGAATTCAGACGAGAGATGTTGAAAGCATCATCCAACTACATTTTCTTCGCCATTTCGGACACATGAAAAAGGCAGAGGAGACTTGGAGCAGTGTCTTAAAAGCACTTATAAAAACAAGGTCAGCCCCCTGGTCAAATCCTGGAAATGGGAAAATGGTGGAAAGGCCACGAGGCCACTGTCAGATAACACAAGAACGCACTATCTCCTCGCTTGCACATTTAGTGCAGGGCAGAGCGGAGCATCCAGGCAGGCTTTATAAAGCGGCTCTGTGTTGAGCACCGCAGACACAATGAGATGGCCCAGACTCACATCATATGACAGCACACTCTCGGGGTTCACCAGCTGTTTCCGTCTGCCAGGGAGTGGACAGCCAGAATTAGCCAGCACAGATTAAAAGCACAGCCGAGCAACTTGCAAGGTACAAATACACTGTCTCCTTGACTTCATTCAGCAAGGCTTATTAAAAGTATTTATTAAATATTTTCTAGATAAATATTAATCGGACAGAATTACTTCTACTGTTTTTCCTACCTATTTCAATATATAATAATATTACTTCCGAATAAAGTATACACATAATTTCTTTCTTTTTACATCTGTTTATGTATTGTATTTTAAGTATTGCTATATTGTTATATAAATGCAGCTGCCATTATTATAGAATTAATCTAGTTCTTAAAGGGCAAGTATGAGTATACTATACAGGTAATATATAATATACTGAACATGCTTGGAAATATACTGTAGATGATAAACTGCCACTGTGTAAATTGTACTACGGTGTTGATTTAGCTGTGGTATGAGTCATTATAGGCAAAATTATCATAAAAAGAAACAACAGCATTGTTCATTCGTGACCGACTGGCAGCATATCTACAGCACCTATTTTACCTGTCCCTTCACAAGCACTGCACATATTTAGCCATACAGTAGCTCAGATAATTATACAAAAAACAAGCAGAAATCAAGACCGTCTGTACAATACCTTGCACACAGCAGCCATTCCTCCTCAGGCTACAGCCTTCAACAACAAAAACAACTGAATTCTCCAGGAAACTGCTCGGAGACACACAGACTAGTCTTCCCACAGCTGGACTGATGAGAGACTATCCTGTATCCCTGAATCTCCAGAATTCTCCCAAGTCTCCACCATGAATATTTGATGAGAGATGTGTGGGCTGGCCAATCACTAAAAGACATTCATCTCCAGTATCCCTGACTGGGCTACCCTGGCTAAACGTGTCCTTTCTCCCCAGTAATCAAAAACAAATGTTTCATGGAAGAAAAGACCCTTTCACAGCAATCTGTTATATCAGAGTAAAATGCATATTTATGGATGGGTTCATGTTGTATTTTTAAACAAAACAAAGTGCAAATGCTGCCTATTTTATTGCTGTGTGTCTGGTTTCCAGCGAGGCTCTTATTTAACCTTAACAACATCCCTGAATGTTCAACAAATTCCCACAGTAACAGATAAGACAACTAGTAAGTCCATTAACCACTAATGGACTTACTAGTGGTCCATGTCGTTAGTGGTCTTACCAGTTACTGTGACACCACCTTATAATCACTAGCGATAATAATGAAGCGGAATACAATATCCATTCCATAAACCATCTACAGAACTACGTATGTGACTATTTCCTTTAAGCCTATGAGTGACAGGGGTGTGCAGCTAACAACAATTACCATATGCTGTGTCGAGTACTGACTTAAACTTTAAAATATTTAATCTGGTTGTTTAGCAGACAACAGCAGTTGTCCACTTGCCTTTAAAAAATATGTAAAACTGCATACTGTAGGTCTATCATACTGTAAAAACATACTAAAAAATTATAAATACCCATAAACAGCATTCATAGACAATTAAACATTAATTAAACAAAATAACAAAACAAAATGTTAAGAGTACAGTTTTATGTCTCAAAACCCATTTGACAACCTACCTAAAATAATCTTGAGGACCCTCTGAGTCCTGACCCAGAGTGTGAGATCCCTGGTCTGCTGGAGTCAACATACCGTAAAGCTCCTTGGAGTCACATAAGCAACTCTGTGCTAAACGGCTAATACCCATTTAAGACGTATCTTAACATATCTTACAACCGGCGCAAAGCAGGCATGCAACGGATTAAAAATGTATAGAGTACAATGTGAATCCTAGTGCATATCCTACATCAACATATTTTAGGAATCTTGCTATTGACTAGATGGTCTGCTCAAGTGCTTTCACAAACCCGCCGGTATAATATCAACCTGCCTACGATGCAAGCAGGCCTGGATTTTTAAAGAGAATGGGAGATGAAACTTGGATTTGTTTATTGTATGTTATGGCCAAAACACACCCATGAGTAATGAAGAGAGTAAGTCCAACCCTTTTGAACCATGCGCCCGGCGCACTAACGGTTCATCTGCAGTTAAAACAGCAATCATGGATTTGGACACGCTCTAAATCCAATTTACACCTTGTGCTTCAGATCGTGCGCTTAGATTGTTAAAATAGGGCCCTATGATTGTATATATAAATGGACAAACCCTCTGTGACGTCACCATAGACTGTGTATATAAATGGACAAACCCTCTGTGACGTCACCATAGACTATATATAAATGGGCAAACCCTCCATGACGTCACCATAGACCGTATATATAAATGGACAGACCCTCTGTGACGTCACCATAGACTGTATATATAAATGGACAGACCCTCTGTGACGTCACCATAGACTGGCATGGGGGGCGTTGCAGGCGGAATGAGGTACTGCAAAGATTATATTCATTATAATGCGAAAAATGCATGACTAATATATTTGTAACTGACGTGTTATAAAAATTAAAAAAATCAACCTAGCCATAGAGAACAAAACCGTTTTTTTCATTTTTTTTTTTTTACCAGGATGTAAACATGTTTATTTTTGCTGTAAAGTCAGACATTTTAACATTGTAGTCTGTGGGGATTGACTCCCTTTTGCAGCCAGCCTCAAGTGGCCATTCGATGAACTGCAGGGTTTGGCACTTTTGTGTTGTATTAATTTCCCGCTTGGTTTAGCTCAACACCGACTTTTGGGAAGTAATACTGTCAGCTGTTAGCATTGTCACTCACAAGTCTGTATCCGGAATTTCAGGTGTGACGCTTGTGCAGTGCTATATTTTAGGGCTGTCCCAAATACCATTTTACAGGTTTCAAATACTTGATGGTATTTCCGAACGAGTATTAGAATACTCTCTCAAAAACACAATTAAAAACACTCAACTATAATTAAGTATAACAGAAGTAATCTTTGATTCCTAACTTCAGTGAGCACACATGTAAACATAGCCATGCGCTCAAAATGGCCACTATGATTGATACGTCATTTGAGCCAGTCAGAGCTGTCAAATAGCATATACCTCCTGTATTACCCAATAAGAGTGTGTATGTGTGTGTGTGTATTATGAATAGCCTCGTTCTCTTCTTACAAACAGAGCCAAATGCAATCAGTTGTATTGATGACACAGTGTAGGGCAGGCAATTACATTTAAGCATGTGGGTTTATATGGAGACAGTAGGGATTAATGGGAAAACATCCATGCATAATGTGAAAAAACTAATACTCGAATCCCAATATTTAAATAAAAGACATACCAAACGAACAAATACCCGAATAATAGAATATTTGGGGCCAGCCCTACATTATTTACTCATTTAAAGTGTTATATTTCTTTTAAGCAGTAAACGTAACCTACTAATTTTAATAAGACCTGTAAACATCCAGAGTCCTGTCGTTTGGTTTTCCAGCATATTCCTCAATATAAGTTTAATGCCCGACTTGGTCACTGAGTTACGTAGTTGGTCGTCATGCAGGTAAAGCAAAATACCTCTGTTGTCAAGTAGTCGGGTATTGACACAGTTAGCCAGCACTGTGTCCCAGACTTTACATAAGTAAAGACATCTTAAATATCTATCTAGACTTCTTCAACATAAAGTCAGGCGGTTGAGACATAACATCACTGGATTTGACCATTTAAAAGAAGAATGGTGAGGCTCAATGAGCCAAATGTGGCTTTGTATTTGGTTGATGAATAGACAATAAACATACCTTTTGTATAATTCTATTGCCCATATTGCTTCTCTGCCGCTTCTGTGTGAAGCTATACAGGTCCTGACTCGTGGAATATCCAGAGCCAGACGGGACTCCAAACCGTAACACAATTACACTTTAATTAACGGCCGCTTCGCTGTTCACTGACATTTATGCTCAGAGCTAAACACTAACAACTTTTCCGCTAGGTTGACGTTGGCTGATTTCCCTTTTTTCATCCACTGGAGAATTGGGTTTTATGCCAAAACCCTTGTCAAGTTTTACACAGTGTGTGTGTATCCACCCGTGTGAGCTATGCCAAAATGTCCCTGTGCAAATGTGTCAGTTTCCCAAGATTTGTAAAAACGACAAATCAAGTAAAAATGAAGTCAAGTTATTTTTTTGCGTTAGAAAGATATGCAAAATGTGCGACCCACAGTTTCATGGTACACCTTTGGGGAAAACGTTCCATTACATTTCTTTCCACCAATTACATGTTTTGGACACGGTGAAAGTGCAGAGTGGAGACATCTGGTGAGGATTAGATAATTGCTAAGCAAACATCTAGTGTCTCTCCAGGGTTATGGACCTGTCTGGTTTGGATTTGCAAAAGACAGATGTTCAGAATCCCACTGTGCCGTCAAGGGGTTGTAGAAAGTCTACTGCAAGCAAAAAATAACACAACATTTCTTCCAACCAAAGCCACGGGGTGGAATGAGAGAAATGCAGAATCTTTGATGGGGTTGTTTCTTTTAAATAACATTTAGTCTTTTTTCTTTTTCTACCTTTCTCTCAAGGAGGACTCGTTTCTGTCAGGTGATGCTGCTGACAAATGATGCCCTTTGCCTCCTACGTTTTTTACCTTATCTCAGGTTAGAGAAAGTCCATAACTTAGCAAAAAGGAAAACTTTTGTTTGACTCTCAGCCTCAGGCAGGCTTTCAACCAGCTGGGCTTCTCTCATGTTAGAATATATGTATTACACATACAAAAAAAAAAAGCAGGGCTTTTAAGAGTAGAGAGGAATCCGTATGAAAGACCATGTGAGCCACTCTATCTGTCTTCCCATTTCCTCAGAACTTTTGGAATAGCAAAACAGCAAAGATTTGTATATGTGAAATATTTATGCTACCAAGTGAAATGGATGTCTGATATGTTCCTCCCATTACAAACTGCACCCGGCAGGCATTACACCTCCAATAATGCATTTTTCGTCCTATATCAATTTCACATCAGGCCTTTATAATACTGCACTGGACTGTATAGTATGCAGTCTTTACAGAGGAAGAGATGGGGTGGGGGGGAGATCATCGGCCAACCCCCTCTCCACATGTATGCGTTTCCTCCTCCACCTGGAGCCTTGTGGCCCAGAGGTGAAGGTGTTTATTATTCAACCGGCTGCACGCTAGGACGGCACCTTTGGCTCAGTTCTGGAACACATTACAGGTTTCCTGTAAAATGAATATGCATCGCCCTCGCTGTGTATCCATTTGCAAGACAGAATGATAATGAAGAGAAAGCGTTCTAAAAAAAACAAAACGTTAATTAATTTCATGTACAACAGCCGCTCACTGCTTCTAATGAGATGCCGTTTTAATAAGCGTGTATGTTGTACAACAAAGCCATTTGGTAAACATTATTGTTTCTTTGTTTGATGACACGCAGGCAATGGAAGTGATTTGATTTAGCCACAAAATAAAAAAAGAGCATTTATCAATGTTTAATGTAAAGACAACATAAATTCAACAGGCTCCACAGACTCTACTGTATATAGACAGACAATATTGCATTTTAGAGAGTGGTGTCATTACCTTTCCAGAGAGTAATATAATATTAATATTAAAACTAAGCTCTTCCTCTTTTAGAATGCAACAACAACAACAACAAATTCATTATGATAATGGTATAAAATAAGTATGTGTCTCATTATGAAAAACACACACCCACACACACACGGTGCACAGCGTGTTAGCAACCAAACTAGATGTTACTGCCCGCTGCAGCAGCGTGTCTAGCGCTGACCACACCCAGACTGGGGTTTACTGTCACAATGTCAGCGGGGCTGATCACAGCGAACTGCTGCGATGCAGAGGGAGGGTGGCCGGCGCGAGACCATCCTGATCTCTTTGGTTTCATTTCGCCACCAGGGTCAGTCTGGACAGCGGACAGCCAACAAATCCTCGCAACGGCATCTGAGTATTAACTGCTCTGGCCAATCGCCGTGGCGACAGCGAAGGCGACTTGAAAACAACAGACTCACACGGTTCAGCCAATAAACTGCCAAGCATATTATTTAAAGTGCCCGCCCCTTTTTCACAAGTGTTGATGGGCGGCTCCCCGGATGGATGTGTGACTAACAATCCATCTGGCATGTCAGGTTAGGCTGGGGAACGGGGATGATCAGTATCTCGTAAAACAACGGTGCATTCAGAGGAAAACAAATCCACTTGTTATCGACCTGAGAGCCTGCTCCTGACCTCCCCGCCCTCCAGCCTATCCTCATTCAGGGCCCCACAACGGCATCACAGCAGTCATCTGCCGTGCTGTCAGACAGGAGGGGCAGACCCCATTAAAGCTGCATTGACACCAGCACGTTGTTGATTCTTAAAGTTGCCCCATATTTGTGTGGGCCTTGTCAAATATGCATGGTGTTGTGTTAATGTGTGTGTGTGTATCTATGTGTCTGTGTGTGAATATGTGTGTGGTTAGTGGGCATGGCAAGGCTCGCGTCTTCACTAACAGGCCCACATAAAGGAGGAATCACTCAGTATGAATGACATGGTGTTCAAGAACAAGCTCACTCGTGGATCGTATGTTCATTAAATGAACAGAACGGTGCGTTGCAACAACTTACTGGTGGAGGCTAAATGGATAAGTACTGGGCAAACAACAACTAAATTGTGGGGTGGCTTGGGGAAAGGGGTAAATAATGCAGGCTTGGGTTTGTGGATATTCTGGAAAGAATCCAAGAACAGCCCGGAAGACAAGGGAGAAAATTACTAGTACTTTGCTGACTAGCTACTGGTGTGCCCATGAGCAAGCAGCCCCTCACCAGAATGCCAGCTAGTCTTTTAAAGAACAAATAAAGACTAGAAACGCAAACAAGGCAAACACATCCTGCGGTGTATTCAGGTGTAATACTTTGTAAAAGTACATTTCCACTCACGCTCTGTTAAAGATATGAAGGAGGCTTTATTCAAGGTCTGCTGCTGTCAATATTAACGTACAGTATTTATATGTGTTTAACAGAGTCATTCTGGTCCTGCTGCTGTAATAATCAATCAGAGACTAAATATAACAAATAAAGCCTCTTCTGAATGCCCCTTACATGACACAAAATGAAATATGACCAATCTCACCATTAACAGTTACCCATTGCCTAACATGCAAAGACTGCAGTACGTACAACAGCGCTGCAAGGATCCTTGTGAGAGTGCTAAAGTATGACCACATGGTAAATGGACTGCATTTATACAGCACTTTATCCAAAGTGCTTTACAGTATTTTGCCTCACATTCACCCATTCGTACACCGATGGTGATTGCTGCCATGCAAGGTGCAACAAACCACCGGGAACAGTTAGGGGGCCCAAACCACTAGACCATCATGCCCCCTCACATCTCACCCCTTCTCCATGCACTTCATTGGCTTCCTGTCTTTGCCAGCATTGAATACATGGTCTCCCTCCTCACCCACCAGTGCATCTGTGGAAACCCCCCCCCCCCCCCCATCTCTCCTCTAACCGCAACATTATCACTCCGCTCAGCGAACACACACCGCCTCCTCGTCCCCAGGACTAAGCTCAGAACCATGGGTGACCGGGCCTTCTGTTCTGCCGCTCCTCAGACCTGGAATGACCTCCCCGACTTCCTAAGGGCACCGCAGACTGTTGAGACTTTTCAAAAAAGACTTATGATCATTAAATAAATTTGCTAGTGTTGCTCTATTTTTTTATTTCGTTTTTTATCTGTTTTACTGATGTTTCTACAGTGCTTTTTTCTGAGTCTACATTGTAGCACTTTGAGATTTGTTTCAAATGTAAATTGTATTACAACTCAAATGTATTATCATTATTATTTTTATTAATGTGCAGTCCAACTGACTTCACACTAATCTCCCCTTCTTCCCGCCATCAGGAGTGTCTCCGGTGGGCTGTCTGTCTGTGGTAGGCCTGGATAGGATATCCATCACGCAAAAGTGACGTGCTGTCATGCACCGTCAACAGAAGCCTGTCCTACTGTGTCGCTCACACCCGTATAGCAGTCAGAGTGTTGTCACATCCTCGGCTTACAATGGACACGACTGTCCCCGCGTGACGGGGATGAACCGCTACTCTCTCCCTATCTCTCTGTCTGTCTCTCTTTCTCTCTCTCTCTGTCTGTCTCTCTCTCTTGAGGTTCTCGTTCCGTGAAGGAAAGAATGTTGATGAAAGAAAGGTCTAGAACCGAATGTAATATGATATATTTAGATAGATTTGGTCGTCAATACAGTGATCCATCAAGTCAGATTTGAACGTGGTTAACAAAAGTGTACAGCTAAAGCAAATATGAATATATACAGTATATTGTATATAATATATGTATATGTATATACTACACAGTATATATATATATATATATATACACACACAAACACCTTTCTTTCATCAACCTCTCCACCTACTAGTGCTAACTCAAATCTCCTAATGTTTCGTTTTCTCTCTACCCTACTCTGCATTAGAAAAAAATATAAACCCTATTCTGCTCTCATGTACTTAGCACTAGTATTAGGCACCTTATTGTTAAGGCCACTAGGGACTTTGTTGGATGATTTAATGATATATTGACGTGGTAGTAGACATGATGACATAATGCTGTAACTAGTCTAATATAATATTAATTACAGTTGCTGGTGTTTGACCTCTCCAAAAAATGACAAACGTACAGTCGCTTTAGATAAAAGCGTCGTGCCGTGAAGGTAAATTATTTAGGTGCACAATTGTATTGGGCCTTCGTTGCCATATTTTGTGCTTCATGATGCACCACACTTTCTCCATCAGCAACAGGTCATGACTGCAGACAAGCAAATCTAGCAGCCCCACTATTTAGCCTGGAGAACATGATAGCTATATTTTCCAAAACTATTTGCAAGGCTGACCTCATCTCATCTGAAATGGACAGTGGCACAGTGGAAGTGTGCTGTGGTCTAAAGAAGAAAGCACTGTATAGTTATGTTGGAAAAAACATTCTCACCAGACACCAAGAGGGAAAGCACTACAGCATTAGGTTCATAAGCCAACCTCTGTCATGGTAAAGTGACATGTTTGTTTCGATGGCATGGGTATAACTTACACATCTGTACTGTAAGTGCACCATTAATGCAGAAAGAGTACTGCTGTGGTCTTTTCCAAGGACATGCCTGCATTTTCTTGTCTGTAAAGAAGTAGGTGCTAGAATGGAGGTGGTAGATTTTGTTGTCTGCAGTCCTGACCTGTTGCTGATTTAGAACGTGTGGTTCATCAAGAAGCACAACATATGGTAATGAAGTCATCAGATATTAAATGAGTGTATATTTTCACAAAGCAATTAAAGTCACAGCGTAACACATCATATATTGTTGTTGTAGTCAGTGTTCACAATATAGTACAGGTTGAATGGAATATACAAATAACTTTGTTTGTTTAATTAGCATTTTTAAAGTATAACTGCACCCCAGCTATACCTTTTAACATTAACATTAAAGGTATAGTCAGCTATTGCAAGCTAATTTGTAACCTAATACACGTTTTGTCAAATACACCAAATATCTCCTCGCATTTTGCTACCTTACCGTTCTCTGTGCGTGTTGAAAAACTAATCGGAACCTTCTACACAGCCCTGGATTTATAAATATAAATATAAACAAAGTGTCAAAAAGTGGCGAAAACCGCAAAACAACAAAGCTGTAGTACTACTCTTTACTTCAGAAGGTGTTTAAATGTGTGGAGTATATGCGGACACACACACACACACAAGGATATTGTTAGCAAGTGTTCTCGAAAATGAATAACCCTGCTTTTAACATTTTAATTTGATGATATACTGTATGAGCGTATGAGTGTACAGATGAAAACCAGCTGGGGTGATTTGTAACTGATATGAAGTGTAGTTTTTAGCCCATAAAATGCTGATAAAAAATAGAAAGATTTAGATTTTGTCATCAGCTTTGATGTGACTTATCACAGATCAATCATATTACTTCGTTTACAGCTAAAATAAAATGTTTTGGCTGCAGTTACTGTAAAGCACAAATTTTTTCGGAATTGCTGTTTGTATAAAATAAATATATTAAAAAAAAATAAAGAAATGGAAAAAGTCAGTTCTATATTAATACTGTAATATCTCTAGGGTAATATAAAACAGATGATGATGGATAATAAGTCAGCACTGCAGCAGGGAAACAGAATATCTTCATTTCTTCCATCTAAACTCACCTGGCTGAGCTGAAGTGAATCACACTTGCTTTCCAAAAGTAATTTCCATTATTATGCCCCACTTATCGAACTAGGCCAGAGCTTCTCTCTCTCTCTCTCTCTCTCTCACACTCTCTCTCTCTCTCTCTCCCTCTCTCTCTCTCTCTTTCGTTCTCTCTCTCTCCACGGTCCACACACACAAGCAGAAAATCACCGTTCTTCTGACATTTTCCCACTAGGGAAGAAGTGGCGATAACTCCTGACTGAGCTGGCATTTGGAGGCAGGACGCCAATCGCCTCGGGGAAGGGGGGGGGGGAATGCCGTGGAGCGGGCGGGGGCACAGAAGAAGAAGAAAAAGAAGAAGAAGAACTCTCGTAGCAGCGTCAGGGCAAAGCTCCGTCATGTCTCTCTGCGGGGCCGAGCGACAAGGGGTCTCTTAAAATAGAAGACAATAACACGCATGGGGGCGTCGCACATGAACAAGTGTCACACGAATGCAGCAGGAAGGGAGCGACAACGCAGAAATATCACTGAGTCGATAGATCCCATTCCTGCATTACTGCCCGAAGCTGTTCTATGTCTCGGAACATGCTGGAAACTTTCACAGATGCTTCTCCAAACCAATAGGAAGTTACAATACGTTTCTGCAATAACATACTGTGTATGTGTGTATATATATATATATATATATATATAAACTAAATCTTCACAGCTTCCGAATAAATTGAATCCTGTGTTTACTTATTCATTTTCCTTTTATCTTACTGAAATAAGGTGTGCACACAATCTCACATTTTTATCCTTTTCATAGTTCTGGGAAAATGGTTTTAATTTATAATAGAAAAATCAGTGCACGTGTGTGTGCGTGTGTGTGCAAACCATTTACAAAACATTACATTAAATATCTGAATTATTAGGCCTAGTAATATCTGAATACACAATCAGCAATTGTTTTACTAACTAGGCCTTCGCACTGATTTATATCATAATCAATAGTAATTAAATGGAAACATGTTCAAATAATCCAACGCAGTACAATGCGTGGAAATCTATAATCCTGTAAATAGAACTGTAAAATAATCAATGCTCATATAAATGTCATTATTTCCAATTTAGGAAATGCCCCCTCATAAATATAAACGTCACGGTAATGGTAATGGTAATAATGACACCATCCTGGCATTATATTCACAGTAAGTAAGTTAATGCATGTATTCCTGGGTGAAATTAAAGATTTACAAGCCCCTCTCAGAAGCGTGCCTTTGTTTTGATTCTGACTTTGGTGCCATTAATTGTCACAATTAGATGAATGTCATTTCGCACTTAGGTAATGGAATTATTTAGCCATGTTCCCATTGACATCTGATGTAATTGAGTCTCTTGTTCTTAACATCCCCTCCCCAGACTTGAAATCACATTAACATCTGCGCTTCGAACAGGCTGAAGAAATGGACATTGATCCACTTAACTCCCAAGACCCCTATCTTCATCAGTCTCCCTGCTCTGCACACAATCCACCAACAAGCATC
The DNA here is from genome assembly GCA_027564835.1 of Typhlichthys subterraneus. NCBI lineage: Eukaryota > Metazoa > Chordata > Actinopteri > Percopsiformes > Amblyopsidae > Typhlichthys > Typhlichthys subterraneus. The sequence goes on along the minus strand of JAODUH010000021.1, from coordinate 94,371 downwards.
TGATAGGGATTTGATGCAGAAGTCCAGGAAGGAAATTCATGTTACATTCACCTTCAAACATAAAGCGTGCACACAAGCAGTGCTATCTCAGCGACATGTAGCTTTACAATCTTGTCAGCACAACAAAAAAAGACAAACGGTTCATTTAGACACTTGGCACGGTGTTGCCAGCTAACGGAACGCCAATGATCCAATCGGCGGGAGAGCCGGCTGGTTGATATGACTCGCCACGTACGAGCCTTCCTATTCCTCTTTGGGTATATGTGCTCAATGCCAAAGGGCCCCCCGAGCCAACCCATTCAAATTGATTTGAAGAGCATCAAAGAACGTGGCCCTTTAAAGCAGGAAATACCAACCTAGGTGAAGCACAGCTTTTATCCAGCCCACGTGCTAAAAACCACCGGCTCGGCTTTGACACACTTGCCGCTGACATTTAACAAATGTAACATGTGACCCCTGAGGGTTCCATTAAGAGGAGGAGGTTCAAGAGAGAGACTTTGACTCCCACAAGACAGACAGGCAGTAAGAGAGCTGCGCCTAATCTCGGCGCTATTATAAATGTTGACTCGTTATGAAATTAAATCTTGCACTCGTGTTCTGAGAGAGAGACACACAAACAGAGACATAAATCAAGAACCTTTCGAAATCAGGGTATCTTTATATATCAAGGAATAGCATAAAGGCTTGAGACAGTTAGCCTGGGCTACACATCTTATCTTGTATGTATTTTAAATACAGTGTGTGACAACACTTAATGCATTTAGTCCCTATCAAATAAACACACAAATTAAAATGACATCAGCCAGCTCACCACAGATTCTACCCACTCTGTACTGTTCCACTGCTGAGCTGAGATTTACATTTACTCAAATCAGGTCTTAGAGGCAACAGTCACCTGGAACTGTCAGTGACAGTCACAGCTCAACGTTATGTTAGGAGACGGTTTGGAAAGTGTTCTCCCACCCGTCATCCGGTCCTGCCAACGTGGAGTCGATGCACCCACACCGACTGCCAGTCTGAATGCTCTCCAAGATTGGAGTTGACAAGCTGCAGCTCGCCAGACATGGAATCTTGTTTATCTGCCGAGACAAGCCGCTGTACTGAGCCTCTCCCTCCATGCTCCGCTTGAAAGCTCACCGGACAGACGTCACAAGACATCGCCAAGACGGAGAGCTGGGGCCCGTCCGATAGGGAAGCATGTCTTCCAGCACAACCCCTGACACCGGTAGGGGTTACGCTAGCCTGGCTTTCCGTGACTACTGCTCTCTCAGATACATTTTTGGTGAGATTATAGTCTGGAAACCCTGGTCGCTTTTGCATTAGCACAGCCACTCTGGACCAATCAGTGACCAGTTGGCGTGGCTAAGAGTGGTGACGCTGAAGTCATGCGTGTGTTCTGAAATGATGGTAGAGCTAGATGAAGAGACACAAACACTTGTAGCAACACTGATTGGTTAAAGGCTGTCCAATGGTTTTGAAATTAACCTGAGGTCTACACCAATTAGAATGCAAAGAGTGCAAACAATCAGCAATGGAACGTCTCCAGATCCTGTTCACCAAGTGCATTGTGGGTATGGTTAAACCAGGCTAGGTTGCACACTACATTTAGAGTAGAGTAAAACTTTAATGTCCTTGAGGGGCAATTTGGTTTATATCAGCAGTCCACAGTCAATACAATAATACAATAAGTAAATACATACTAGCACATACAACATAGAACATAGGCCTCCACATTATCTTACGTCACTATACATCTATAGAATAATAAAACAGCATTTCTCAGAAGAAGGAAAAGTTTCTCAGAAGAAGGAAAAACATTTAACTCTCCTCTTTCAAATCACAGAATGAACAAAAAGCATTATGCAAAATTAAACATTTGCATAAAACTGGATGGAAGCCCCACTACAATATGTTTAAAAAAAAAAGATGAAATCAACAATTTTATTCAGAATTTGTAAAATTATATAATTAGATCATTGTTTATTTGTCTGCTATATCGTGTTTGCGACATTCCATCTAACATTGTGCTGCAACCGATAATTTGTGTCGTTCTCCGAGTATAAAAATAGAGGTACAAAAATGGCTACCAGTGCTCACACATGACATCATTGGACGACAGTGCTCAGACGGATCCCTTCCTGAAGGCCTACTGCACCAATATCAATGAAACTGTGTTTAAGAATAAATAAATAAGAATGAATTCATGAGGACATTTTTACAATAACCTGCTTAATAATAATGAGTTGCTTGTTTTGGACGCAAAATAAGAAAAAAACATGTTAAGTCGCCAGCCTCATGAGGTGAGGCGTGTTGGTAGAGTGTCCCGACGGGACTAGATTAGGGCCAGTGAACAGTCCACCTGAGTGGCTCATAGGTCGTGCTTCGCCCACATAACAAGGCAGGCAGGCAGGCATTTGGACAAGAGGGTGGCATTCATCTTTGTGGCTCAGGAGAGGCAAGGAGAATAGTAGGGCAAAAGGGTAGAACGTCAATAATGAGAGTGTGAGGAGGAGAGAGAGAGAGAGGGAGAGAGGGAGAGAGAGAGAGAGAGAGGGAGAGAGAGAGAGAGCGAGAGAAAGAGAGAGTGCGCAAGTAAGGGAGAAAGAGGGAGAGAGACAGGAAGAGAGAGAGAGGGAGAGTCTCCCGCTTGGGAATGGAAGAGTTCAGCACCAAAGGGGCCGTGTATTGTATTCCACTATGTATTGTGTTGTATGTATTGCATTGTATATTTTGTATTGTATTTTACTGTATATATTGTATTGTATTCATAGCCACGGGAACATGTTTCAAGCGGGGTGAGCTGACATTATATGTTATAAACAAAGATAGCTTACATTATTTGTGCATGTTAAATGATTATGACCCATACTACATACAATAGCCTATTTTGTCTATGAATGGAATAATCATGAAACAAATCACGAACAAAAGTTTGTGGTAGGTTTAGTTAAGTAATCTAGATATTTGGAAACACCTGTATTTTATCTTCTATCGTGTACAACACGGTTTGTTTGGATATTAACAATAAATACAAATTTTACACAAAGTCAAGTGGAGGTGTTTTCCATGTTGCAGCAGCTAGGAGCCACGTAAACAAGCATACACAACCGTCAGCCCTTAAAAGTATTGTAAAATTAAAACTCAACAAAA
>JAODUH010000021.1:40274-71168 GCA_027564835.1 Typhlichthys subterraneus | reverse complement strand
TAGTGGGTCCAGGATAGGTCTGACCTTGGGCCGCAGCTGTTCCAGGACTAGTCTCTCCAGGGTCTTCATAATGTGGGTCAGTGTCACCGGTCTGTAGTCCTTGGGGCCACTGGGCCGTGGCACCTTAGGCACTGGAACGAGGCAAGACGTTTTCCACATCCGAGGGACCCTTTGAAGACTCAGGCTTAAGTTGAAGACTTGTTGAAGAACTCCACATAGTTGGGAGGCACATGCTTTAATCACCCCAGGGCAGACACCATCAGGGCCTGCAGCCTTGTTAGTGTGTAGTCTAGTCAGATGTCTCCTCACCTGGTCCGCAGTGAGGCACACAGAGGTTACAGGCAGGGGAGGAGAAGGGGAGAAGGGAGCAGACTGCCGAGGGCAGTAAAGGCGACAACAAACAAGAGCTAATGCAACAGGCTGCAATGCACGTTTAGCACATGCAGCCTCAATACAGACTACAGATATAGCTATACACTGCTTTTTAAGGGAATCTGTGCATCTCCAATGAAGGAGTTAATAGATTATATTTGCAAGGAATAAAGGGAATGTGTGAATAACAAGATTGTGGAGGTACCCACAGTGTATCTCTCAGGCCAACATTATCTGCACAATGTTCAGTGAATGAAGGCCACTTAAGGACAAAGCCGTAAGCTGAAGCCTGACTACCTTATCTCAGGAGCCAACGGTTGCCAAGCAATAGCTACTGTTTTACGCGTGCACACACACACACACACACACACACACACACACAGCCAGTGTAATGGAAAACAAATGATTGCAAATGTGTTTATTTTGATTGTTACTTTGTTTATTACATATTTTAGTTTTCTATATAAATGGCTTCACAGCGGATTTATATTTCTGATAAATTCGACAGATTAAATGCTGGTGATGCATTTGTCCAAAAATGTAATCTGTGCATCGACGTCTGCGTGTATCTATTGGCCGCAGACACACACGCACACACACACACGCACACACACACACACACACAGTGAGACACCTTATCGCATGACATGAGGGTTGATCAATAATAAAATTTTCATTTAAATATTTCCAGCACATAAGAGATGAATTTGAAATACAATGTTTGCAGAAATCTGATCCTGTGTGTTCTTGTGTACGTTGACACACTGAAAAGTTGCAAGTCCACACTGTAACAGTTCAGACAGATTAATACTGTAGATGTTCTACCCAGCTGTGCTTCTCATATGGAGGCACCTCTTAAGCGCACACACACACACACACTCACATAAAACATTTACACATTGTCCACTTTAGTCTAAATTGGACAGATGTTAATAATTAACATCTGTCCATAACATCAATAATTATTCATATTTTCATATTTGTTTTGTTTCAAAGCCATGGTGGAATCTCAACTACAATACATACACTGTACTTAAACTACCACTTTAATTTAGGTAATTAAGTCACTCAAGGATAGAACTTATTGAGTTTATGATGTTTTATGATGATTTGTGGTGTTAGCAGAATCTAGATCTACGCTGGTTTCAAATTGATGTTCTTCCAAGTGCCTTGCTTGGCCTTTCTACGGTTTAATGTGTTGCCATATCCAGTTATGTCAAGTGTTTTTCGATCGCCCAATTAGGACAGCTGCTAAGTGGCCTTGCACCACCTCATACCCGACAGCCAAGTGCAGCAGCAGGCATACACACTCACACAGGCTGTATGTGTAATGTAAACATCTCTCTCTGTGTCTGCCATGGCTTGTAGGAACACATAGGACACACACACAGCATTCTGCGTTGTCAAGTTATGTAAAGTCATCTTTTTGCTAGAATGAATGGCCTCAAGTGTCTCCCAAGCTTAGCAACAGGAGGTCAAACATGCGCGCACACACAAACATGCACACGCACATTGCTATTCCTCTCACACTTTACTGTACGTCTCACACTTTGATTTATATCTGGATTAACCCTTGTATCATTGTCAAGATGTTTCAAAGCAAACTTGTCCATGTTACCAGTCACTATCCTAACAGATGTTTGGAGAGGCAGTACCGGATCACAACACATCAACTATATCATCATCTATAGTCATTTATAATGTATTGCTAGGTCTTCATTTAGTACAATAGTTGTTATTGCAAACAGGTGAATATATCTGTATAATAAAACTGTCTGAAAGAATGTTCAAAATAGAAGATAAGACCAATATGAAAAGAAAGTTATTCAACAGCTGATAACCGTGCCAGATTCTGTCCAGGAACACAGGTGAAAGTAGGTATCAACTACCAAGAGGATTGGATTGATCCACAGCAGACAATAGGACACCATGGATAGCCAATGCAGTCACATCCTGCTGAATTTAACATCCAGTAAATAAGTAGCCTGATTAAACAACCAATGGAGATAATTGTATCAGATGACAGCAGTTTACATGAGATCATTGGGTTGGTATTTGAACTGAGCGAGGCCACGTCTTTCAGGGTAAACTGATTATATTAGTTTTGACTTTGCTTTGAAAGAACTGTAATTCTGTAATTACTGTACATCAACCTTCAGAATTTATTTTTTATTAGTTAATTGAGCCTTTACACTTTATGAATTAACTGCAAAAAAAAATACAAATAAAAGAAAGTCAAATGTACTGTATACCCTGGCATGTTAGTTTTCAAGAATATTGTGGATCTACGATATCTCAGAGCCATGCAAAGAGAGAGTTGCGTCATCCCGTTTTTTCACAGCAACAGAGCCTCGAAATAGTTCCCGGAAGTTAGCCTAAATACAAAATGTACAAAGTAAATTCTATTTTAAATGTAAATCGTGCATTTATTGACTACTAATTACCAGTGAATGAAGTTATATATCTGTAAATATATATTCAAATTACCCACCAAGCACTTCCTGGAACTATTTTGCCATAGGCTTAGCCTCTCCATGAACCATGTGACCATTGAAAAATTTGAACTTCCGTTGGCGTAACTCTGTTATTTTCATGGCTCTGTCATATCCTATTGAAGTAATTTTACCTTCACACACTGATGCATATCTGTAATGTTGAGTAAAACATTAACCACTTCCAGAACATTCTCCTAGGTCAGGTGGAGAATGCATTGCCCGTTCCTACTAGATACTGATGCCTTGCTGAAAGTTTACTCAAAGAAAAGTGAAAGCAACCTATTAAAATACTGCAATGCCAGAAAAAGCAATGATCTGAAGATGAATGTACGTGATAGAAAAGTGATACTAAAGTAATCCGATCACAAATCCCAATCAGTCTGACTTCTCTCACATATTTATTTTCTCCTTACAATGATTCATGCTTAAATTTAAATAAATAGGATATGTTATATGCAAAACGTATTTGTACTTGGAAATTGTATCCCCTCCCATCTGGGGATAGCAGAAAACAGGTCATATCTGTTGCTTGGGCTACAGTGTCTCTTTGCTACTGATGCAGTATGCCTTATTGATCAGACCGCTACTGTGGAGGATCTCACGATAAACGCATTCTCATCAGTTGAACAGAGCCAGTTAGGCTCATTTAGAGATTATAGTGATATGTTCAGGACACTGTGCTTCAAGGGAAGAGTAATGCATTACTAATGGACATAGTCATGTAGATGTTGATATTACCTGTAACTGTGCTTATATGGTTATATGTGTATAAGACGATTATCCCTTCACTGGCTTCCGGTTCGTTTTAGGATTGATTTTCAGATTATATTATTATTCTTATATTATTTTTAAATCTTTGCATGGCCAAGCCCCGCTCTATATTTCTGAACTCCTAAGCCTTATTCCCCATCAAGGTCATTAAGGTCTGCTGACGAGCATCTCCTTGTTGTCCCTAGAGCAAGGCTAAAAAATAAGGGTGAGCGAGCCTTAGCAGTCGCTGCCCCAATAAATCACAACTAAAAACACACTTTTACTTGTTGGCTTTTAAATCTGCTTGAGTTTTTATTTTGTCAAAATAAAAACTGAGCAACGCTAAAGCTGAAGTTAAATACAATTGTGCAACCAAAATAACTAACAGACACACGTACACACATGCACGCACACACACACACCTTTCACTTTAAAGCAAGCAGATGTCTCATATATAATTAAAAATATTTAAACCTGTCTTTTCAACCAGTGTCCTGGCTGGTGTTCAGCTTTCGACATGGCTCTTATCGGTTCTATCGAGCTGCCATTTTTTTTTTTATGTTGCCTATATGGTCAGTCAGTGCCAATGTTGTACATTATGCCGTGGATGGAAAGGTCACCGCTGTGAACGCGACACATCCTGACAGAATGTCTGTGTTACTAGGCAGCATGATGCAGATTATAATACATGGAAAACAATTGGTTGTGATTGCTGGACACAGAGCCAGTGGCTCATGTATACTTTTATGTTAGCTAACCACAAGTTACTAGTTTAACCTTGATAAATGCACAAGAGTCAACACAAGGATTATCGTAACAGTCTGATAGAAATAAGATATATGTTTGCTGTGTTCAGTCTGAAAGCACATTTTGGAGGAATGTTTGTATTCAGCCAGTAAACTATGAACTCTTTATAAGCGTACAATAGTTTGTTAGTCATGTAGCTTTTACATGTAGCCTACAAGAGTTTGGCATTACTAAATAAAGCTGATTTCTTACAAATATTTAAAAGGTAATTGGTGTTTTCCCCCAAAGACTAATCCAAACCACAAGCTGTGTGCTTGCCAGCATAATATATTGTACCTGTCTACCTAAGCAAGCTGTTCTTTGACAGGATTTCTGTATTTAATATTTCTGTATTATAGTCAGTCTACATAGCACCGTAACTATACAAATATTGTTGCATAAATTATATTTTAAGATTATGTACAATTAATAAATTAATATTAGTTATTTAAATTGTTTTATTCAAGCTGATTTGATTTGGTCGTGGTGTTCAAGAACAGTCAGTCCTGGCAATGAAATAAGATGTTTTATTTGTAGAAGCAGTTTGGAATAACTTAACCTTGACTTTGACAGAGGTCCTACACAACTTTTTAACATCTTTTGATTTTTATCAAATTTCAGTGGAATGATTATTTTCAAAGACACAAACTGACCAGAAGGAATGCCATAGAAGTGCAAAAATACAGTATATGAGCTGTCTAACCCTTTGTGGCCTGCCCTGCATTCTCTCCAGTCTCACAGTGGTATAATGTTTTATTTTCTTTAACAAATGACGACAACTGAAGTTTTGCTTCACAGAAATAAAGGTGAAATAGTCTAGGCTATTGTATTTACTCTATTTACCTCTGCATAGTGTGTTGATATTGTCAGGACAGGAATATTTCTCAGAGACGGGTTGGGCAAGCTATAGAGTAAATGCCCTAATTCATAGGTTTATGTGAATTGATAATGGTTATTAGCTTGATCTGACATCTTATAAGCTTATTTGTCTATAGGTGTGTGGCCTACGAAGTGATGGTGATCAGATTTCTTTCTGAAAATCCCAGATAGCTCAACCATGTCCATATATTTTACCCCACAGCCCTCAGTTTAAGTTGTTATCATTACATGAAAAGAACTGAAAGGAACATTTTTTTTTTCTCATGTTAGGCTATGCTGTGGATTGTGGTATACTCTAGTTTACTCTGCATTGATTTACTATACATTATTATTGCTAAAGAATTAGGCTACAGTGTATCTACTGAGGTGCATATGAAAAGGGGTATTTCCAACACTGATTTTTCTGCCCCTGAGTTAGTGGCTTTCATTTGCATACAAGGAGTTATACTAGACCAGTGATTCGCAGACAGGTGGGTTATCGGAGTCTTGGCTATGCATGGAGCTGAGACCCGTGTCTGAATCCTCGTCGTTGGTGTGGCAGGATTTAGACAACCCCCTGGCCTGCTCAACCCAGCCACTGTTCTTGTCCACAGAAAGCACATCGGCCTCGACAGTCTCCTCAATGTCCGTTAGTGTATGCTGGACCCGTTCTATGTCCATCGTCTCTACGTTGGCCAGCAAATCCAACAGTTCTCTCTCCTTGGCTTCCCAGATGGCCGTGCTGAGGTCTAGGTCGCCTTTGACGGCCTCCAGGTCGGTGTTGAGCCGCAGGCCGATGTACAAGCTAGTGTCGAGCTGAGTTTTGATCCTCTCATGCTCCAACGTGACCTCGTTTCCATGCATATCTACCTCCTCCGTCTGTACCACGTGAGCGGACGCGTCGGGAGCTACATCCACCGAGTCTGCGAGGCTGTCCGTGTCCCGCCCTGCCAGCTCGTCGCGCCGCCGCTTCATCCACCGTTGGTTGAGCTCCTCCTGGATCTCCCCGGTGATGCTGTCCACGAGCGCCTCGCGCTCGGTCAGCTCCTCTTGCAGGCTCAGCACCTCCTCGCACCTGCGCGCGTACTGCTCGAAGTCAACGAGCGCCTCGGCGGTGCACGGCGCGTCCTGCCGCTCTGCTTTGCGCTTGCAGTCCGATGTCCCGTGAGCCTCCGCGCCTTGCGAGTCCACCATGTACGTGTCCTGCACGTAATTGATCCCGTGTCTTTTGATTCTGTCGAAGTGCACTTTGGCTTCGTAGCGCTCGATCTCCCGGTCCAGTTCCTTAAGTCTCTGAATCTGCTGGCGGATCGTATGGTCCTGGGAGATCACCAAATGGACCAGTGTCTCCATCTTCTCCGCGGAGCTCTTATCTTTCGACACCGCCTCTTCTCTCTTCTTGTTAATCTTGTCTAGCTTCCTGAAAGCTTTCCTGACGATGCGTCTCTGTTTCTCCTGGGACAGGTTGGCAGCGGCAGCCGTCCAGCAGGCCTTTGCGCTGCCCTTGAACATTCCGCCTCCTCCGCCGACGGCGGGACTGCTGCTTTCCTTTGCCTGGACGACTCGTGCCTCCGCGCTCCGGGGCCCCGTGTTCGGCAGGGATGCCTCGTTCTTCACCAGGACGAAGCGCACGTTCTGCTGCTCGTCGCCCCAAGCGCTCCACAGACGCAGGAGTTTAGTCTTGTTGGGTAGAATCCTCTCAAAGCCTCGCCACTTCTCCACGACGCAGTAGGACTGTGGCGTTCCGGACAGCATCGCCGCCGAGGCGCCCTGCTGGAGGTTCTGGTCCTCCAGGAGTACTTTCACCACGTCGGCGCACGTCGTGCGTTTCGACAACCCGGAGACAAGCTTCTCCTCCCGGCAGACCCACACCGAGATCTTACCCTCGTCCGGTTCCATCCTCGACTCAATGAAAATTAGTTGTATGGAATAGCCTTTGACTTTTCGACTGCGGTCTCTGGAAACTCACAGAGAAAGTGCAATAGCTACGTGAGAAAACATCATTAGATAGAAATCTCACTGTTCTCTGGTTCCATGTTGTGCGTAATCTAACCATTCAACTTCATTTTAGTTAACCAGGCAACGCAATCAGCGAAGCAATATAACCTTCACAATTTCCCGTAGCACGCTTCTCAGTCTCGCTCCAAACAAGCTGCAAGTCAGAACCAGTGTTACCTTACCATACAATTATTACTGGGAAAATATAATCCGTTATATTAATCCAGCGGTAGAGATGCAAAGGTATCTGTTTTTCTTTAGACACCGTTCCACACGCTCTCACTAGCTTTGCGCACCGAACGAAGACTGGAAAAGTGCGTCGTTCCCCCTCGAGAGGCGCACGTTACTCTGTCCTGGGACAATAAGGGACGCTACCCCGCAGCCTGTGCGGGAGGGACACACCTCCCTACGTAGCTCCTGCCCCCCCCGCCACCCCTATCTCTCTCTCTCTCTCTCTCTTGCACGTAGAACTCAACATGCTATCAATGAAAAATACATTATCATCAATCAAAATGCGCCAGTCCATTATCTGAAGTGAACTCACAAAATAGTTTTACCAACTAATATCAGAGCAGTATCAGAGCAATACATTTGTTTCATCTTTAAAAAATGCATGGTTGAAGACTTGTTAAAGCATTTATCCAATCTCTAAAACCTTACATGACAACAAGTGATGCTTTAAGTTTGTTAAGATACGTAGGCCTACTGTAGCGTACACACACACACAGTTAATATATAGGTAAACTCATAAAATTGGTTATTTTCTCAATGGTAAAATGTACTGCTTTGTTTAAATAGGATGAATGGGGTTTTAGCCACAAGATGAAAACATTTAAATATATATTTCAATTTTGAAACAACTGTACAATATAATAGCACACCTAGGTGGGAGGGAATTTGGTTAGATTATTTGGTATATTACTCCCCCTGGTGCTCATAAATGATAATATATTTAGTTTACAGTTGAACGGCGTTGGCCTATAGTGCAAGCAATACATTCCTATATTTATGCAAAAACAGAGAAAACGAGAAAATAAACAAGGGTGGAATTTACCATTTATTTAAACTGAATAGCATATGCGTACAAAGTTTCTACAAAGCTATAAAATATCTAACATTATACTTTTAGCAATGAGGGAAACAAAAAAAAAGATACAACCCAAAGATCAGACCCTGCGCCACACCAATAGACACACAACTCTTTTCCCATATTAATTCTCTTCGTAAACTAGGATAAACATTAGAATATCAAAGATATACACAACATCTGTACCAAACATTATTGTCACTTTTATACAAAGCACCTTATCAAAAATCCTCTGTGCTGAGAGAGATATTCTGAAAATGCACAAGGGCAAAAATATTCAAGGCCATTGTGGAATTAAAGACAGGGTTTCCATGTTGTGCCACGTGTGGTTTTCGAAAAGATACATATTCAACGTGCACAGACAATATTGACAACAAAGACAAAGGTGATTTACTACTTTGTGAGCAGCACATTACAACTGAAACCACATTGACAACACTGAACATCAAGTGTGCGGATTGCTTTCCATGTTAGGTGATGTTTCATGTGACATGGAGTCACTTGACTCACGGATATTGAAACACCACCTGGTTAGTATGAAGAGATTCGCAGACAAATTATATTGTAGACACAGCCACTTGGCCATTTACAACAATTATATTTCGGCATATTGCGTTGGTAAACATTTTCAGTGTCATTCACAATGCTTCTCCACAGGACTTGTTCAGTGTGACCTTGTTGATAAGCTGGTAGGCCTATAGGAGGGCAGCGAAAAACATACCTTTTAGATTAAATGTTTGCGTCTGTTAGCTGTTTATCATTTTCAAATGTAAATGGAAAACATTGAATTGATATTCTCATTCCTTCTGATTGTGTTTGTAACATCACTAACGTTCAAAGACAGTATGGAGATAGCGGTGGCATGATATAGATTACAGCCCTCAAGTTACAATTGTGTTTGACACTGAATACTATAGAACAATGCTACATTTATACAATTTAACATATTTTACATTTCTTTTTGGGTATGGATAAATGATAACTCAAACCAATATTTAAAAAATGTGTAAACTTTGTATAACCTAATGAGCTCTGAGGAATCCTTCATGACCAAAGGCACTTCGTGCAAGCCTGGCAGAGTCAAACCGCCAATCACAGGCTTATGTACATGATCTACAACAATTTTTGGCTTTTAATAGGCAAGAAGGTTATAAATGGCATTTATTTCAATCTGCTCTATCTCCGTGGGAGAAGCTATTCCTACTGACCAATTAAAGTCATAATTCTTTAATATAGATACTGAGGTGCCTGATGATATTAATATTTTTGATCATATGATTTTAGCAATTCAACAATGATGATATTGGGCTGTCCTGACCGAATGAACTAATCAGACACAGCAGACAAAGAGACTATTGACAGTTAAAAAAACATGTTTATACTCGCAGAAATGATCTAAAGTAAAATCTAATGGGGAAATTCATATTATCTGAATTATAAATTACAGAAATGATGTTCTTTCATTTGTTGACTTTATGTGATCTGAAAAGTACACCATTAATAGAAGGTTGTTATTAATCACAGTGTTCTCTATTGGATACATTATATACAGTTCTTCGTTAGTTAATATTTGTTTACTGACTCAGTCTTACTCTTTCTACTAATGGAAAAGTATGGTGCTAAAAATAGGTACCTGAACCATAGTCTAAGTTATAATTTCTTAACATATTTTTTTTAGATAATGTCACTGGAGTTAAAATATATTTGCTACTATCACAATATTAATTTTTTGTCAAAATGTATTCACAACAAAATATAAAAGAAATGTACAAAAAGGTACATTACATTTCTTTTCTTTGGGATAAATCTTTCTTTTGCGTGTGGCTCACACAGTAGCACGTTATCTTTACAGAACGGTGCTGTATCGGTGCTCTGCGTGCCACATATGCGCTAATCTCATCCATGGTCTTCAGTTATTGTTACAGCAGACACACAGGTTTTTCTCTAAATTATTTTAACACTTGGTCAAATTGAAGAGTAAATTTACTCTTAATGATATGATTGTTGTTTTCAAAATCAAGTCTCAAAATCAATTCACTGCAGGAATGAATATAAGCCCCAATAAATGTACGACGCAGTGCCTATCTCAAACGTTCTCTTTCTTGCTCTTCAGCCTAAAATTGACCCAACTTTTCCATCACTCGACTGAGAAGTACAAAAACAGCCGCTTCGAGGTTCAGACTTGAGCAAAACTTACCAAGTGTGAAAACATTCCGGGTTTCCCAAAAGCATATGACAGTAACATCACCTTATTTTCCATGACGTGGCAGTAAAAATTAAATAGTAAAGATAGAGCGGGACAAACAAGGAAATGTGCCCTGTGCACGACAGCCACAATAAGGTGATATTAGCCGTGATGCTTTTGGTAAACTGAGAGACACATTGTGTCGCCTTCACGCTTGGAACTAAATAACGGCTAATGTGATGGTAAAGGTACTAGATCATACTGCTGTGCTCTCACTAAGGAGAGCTATGCAGCATAGCCTGCTACCCTGGGATTAGATGTTTTAACAAATGTTGCCGTATCTACTGAGACAATCCAAGACAAATCTGTGTTAGAGATGTTTCCAATCCATTCAGATACCGTCAGTGTCGTTCTATAAATCAACTAGCAAAGGCTGCTTGTGTAGCTGCGTGCACGCACGCACACGTGTGTGTGCGTTTGTGTGTGTGTGCGTGTCTTATTCCTTGACAAGCCGGTAGATGTGATGTTGTGCACCGTGCTCGTTGTTGGACACCTCAAACACACACGCCATACAGAGCAAGGTCTCCTGAGTCTCTCTGTTGCTCACCACCTAGACACACACACACACACACACACACACACACACACACAGTAGAAAGGTTAATATTATACATATGCACACACATGCACACATGTTGGCATGGCTTTGTTGTGTGTATGCAAACATACACACAACAAGACCAAACTCACACACACACACACACAAACAAATTGTAGGCATTCGCACCAGCAAAATAGTGAAGTTCTCCAGTACGCTGTTCATCATGTATTTCTCTGGCAAGTGTTTGAGCTTGTGGATGAAGTTGATCATATATTCACACATGGGAGAGCGACTTATCCGGTATACAAAACGTCCATTCTCAAACCTGGCATACTCCGTCTAGGGGGGGAAGGGGGAGGGCGGGAGAGAGAGAGAGAGAGAGAGAGAGTGAGAGAGAGAGAGAGATGCACATGGTTAGGTGAGTGGATGACTAGAATAGCTGAATAATTGAATGCACTGTGTGTGTTTGTGTGTGAGGGTGTTGGTTTACATTACACTGAAAAGATACTGACCCCTTGGGGGATAACTAGGTCATTACAACAACAGCAGCAGATTTAAGATAATACCTAAGATAATAACATGATACACTGTAATCAGAAATATAATTCTAGTTGACTAATCTGGGTAAAAATGTGACTGAGGGTTTTTTTATGCCTATTTCCATTAAATTAATACAAAATGTATTTTTACTCGTGTAATAGTTATTGTTATTAGTATCCACTTATTTCTTACATTTTGACAATATTTATATTAATAGTTAATCATTCCATAATTTGTGTTATTATTTTTACAGTACCGAGTAATGATCTTAGGTTGTTGACTTAATAGTCGACACATTCTTCACACCACACCACTCTCTCCAGCCCTGAGGAAAGGTTGTAACTCTGCTTACCTCCACCTTTTCCACCACCTGCTTGCCGAAGGAGCAGACCTTCGTGGAGCAGGTGATCGTCATGTTCTCAGAGCTCTCGTATTGACTGGTCACGCCGTAGAACGCCGCCGGGTCATCCTGCACGTTGTAGTTCAGATCAGCCTGCGTGCGGCAACAAACACATAACTGCCGTCATCAACCATAACTGCCAGCAAATACACATCCCCTCAAGTCACAGCATAGAGGGGAATAACTGAGAATAACGACAGAACAATTAGAGAAGGAAAAAAACTGAGTTGAAACGTGAGAATCTTGACTAGCTACCTCTCCACATTCACTCACTCCTATCTCAAGCTTCTTCCTCGAATGGCCTTTTTTCTTCTCTACTCGTATTTTCATTTTTATAAAATAAAAAACCCTGCTCCGCTCTTATGAATTAAGCACTTGAGTATGAAGCACTTTTATTTATGCCATTAGCAATTTTATTATTTTTATTATACCGTGACATGGTAGTAGTTATGATGACAAGATTCTGTAACTGTTCAAACATAATACTGTGCTTAAAATTGCTGGCCTGTCCAACTATTGACAAATGTAGTGACCTACTACATGTAGGTCACTTTTGATAAAACGGTCTGCCAAATGCCGTAAATGTGAGAAAACAGTGAAACTGGAACATGTGTGGGAAAAAAAGCTTGAGTGTGGGAATGATATAAATATATATATAAAACTGTATGGGAGTAATCTATACATATACTATAAATGTAAAAGCATATATCCTGTACGTTTGAGCTGAGGGTTGCTTGATCAACGCATGCCACCAACTTAGGTCCTGCAGTGCCCTCTGCTGGTAGATAATTTATTGAAAAGTGTACAAGTATCTACCAGATATTTATGGTATGTTAGTAAATATGAGTGGATCAGCAGATTATTCTCATGTTAGACCCTGCACCTTATCTGTATACATTAAAACCTACAAACAATTTGAAGCAAAATATTTGAATATTATATATTAAAATATATCCGGTGAACCTGTCAAAACAATACACCACCTAGTGTTGACACCATAGTGTAAAGTAAAACCTGAATGTAGAATGGTCTACAAAATAGATTAATATTACATTTGTGATCAATAATAGCAAAATGGATATTTATTAAAATATAATGACGAACAGTACAGTGTGAGTAAAGGGACAATCGTGTGACAATCTGTCACTGGACTCTGGGCAGGAAAACATACTACTAGCAGAAGATAGACATACTGTGGAAGCTGGAGATGGATTCATACGTTGTAATGAGTCCTCTAAGGACAGCTGTCTGTCTCGAAGCTAACAACAAACACACACACAGCAAGCTTGAAGCTTTCCTATACATGTATACCAAGCCTTACAGTGTTGACATGCACATCCTATTCAAGTGATTCACCATACCAGCAAACATATATACTGTACAACATTCCAAAATCATAGATGCTCATTAAACTAAAATACAGCATACCCAAATGTACTGCATGCACTATATGTGTTACTGGGAATAAGTCGTTATTCAGAATTTAACCAATGATTATGTTTACAAGAACCCTACCAAATTCTAAAATATTGCCATATTATGTTGGTTAAAAATGTTTCCTTGTTATAGACAAGAGGTCTGGGTAATTCAGTTCAAATGAGACGCTGTCTGGGGCGCATGTGACACACACACACACACACACACACGAGCGCCTCATGCTTGTCACATTTCAGATTAATGTTGATTAATCTAATTAATTAACACAGATGTGTTTTAGCTGGAGCAGGTGCCAGGGTCCGTCGCATGCCCCGACAGACACGTAAAGCCCAACTGAAACGGAACGAAAGTCTGGGGTTAGAAAGAGACGATCTACAGTGGGCGATGGAGAGAGCAATTATCCTTCATTTTCACAGCCAGCTCTATTGTGCCAAACACACACACACACACACACACATGCGCACACACACACACACACACACACACACACGCACATGAGTGTCCAGGGTGGGGCGATGGTGAGAAGAACATAAGAGGAGGGAAGACAGGCAGGAGAAAGAAGAGAGATTTGCTCAGGATGAGAGCAGGTGTTCAAATAAACTCTCTGAGCTGATATTAGCCCACCTGCACACGTCAGGTGAACAGAAAAGAACACACCCACACACACGTGTGCACACGCACACACACGACTACAGCCCAACAAGTGCCACTGCGTTAAAAAAAAAACAACACACTACACATGTTGGGTTACATGCTCTCATTGGTTAAAACTGAAAAAGAACAAGAAAACTGTTAGGTCATTTGGCAGAGATGCCTTAACCAAAAGAGACTTACTGTGAGTACATTACAACTACTTATGTGTTAAAATGCAGGTGGGCGGTTATTACGCGTCGTGCTGAAACATGCTTACAGGCGGACCCATGCTGGGTGGCGATTTGTGACCAGGGAGCCGAACACCCCCAAAACAACCAACCTAATAAACAGCAGTGTAGTGTTCAGTGCATTGGTAATGTACAGTATGTTATGTACTGGTATACATATTATGAGAAGTGACTAGCAGGCATCGGAAGGCATTCCCAATTTAACTCTAAGATGAGATGCATATCGTGATTATTTCGTCTTTTAAATGATAAATGGAGGATTAAGTTGTTTATATCGAAATAAACAAACGTATCCACTGTTTACTAGTGATTGAGGTTAATAAATAATGATTTACATGTATTATTCACACTGTTTATTTATTTGTATATTATATTAATAAAATGTATGCTCCTGCCTTAGTGAAATGTTTTTATTTATATATATATATGTGTGTGTGTGTCTTTATATTTATGTATTTACAATGTAAAATGTCCTTGAGTGTCTTGGTAAAATGTATATTATTCTTGTTTATTATTACATACGCAGACCTGTGTTCAGTGACAAAGTGACCCTTCAGTTGTGCAAACTCAGTTTGGTTTTGAGCTGATACGATCGACTTGATGCTTTGTTTACCCAGCTGCTTTTGTTTCGTGTTTCCTTGTCTTTTTGTTCACGTGTGCTAGTCTAGCAGAGCCAGCGCTGGCTAACTGCCTCAGTACCCGCCTACTTGACAAGCGAGGTGATTTTGATTGACACGCAGGACGACCAGCTACGTAACTCAATTACCAAGTCGGACGTTAAACTTGCATTGAGGAAAGTCTAGCTTACGAGGGCATATGCATCAGACGTTCAGCACTGAGTCGCCTGTGTGACGTAGTGCTAATGAACGGAAGAGGCTGAGACTACGCGTGTGCTTGTTACAGTTACGTCTCGCGTAACGTCTTTGGCTTGTCCTGACTCCTGACTGCAACCCTGTGCATCCCTCCCTTATACGCGTGCTGGACAAAACACAGTATTAAAGCCAGCACACAGCGGCATGTGAGTGTTGTCTATCAGTTGGGTCTACTCACCCAGAACTTGATCAGGTAGAACGCGTTCTGTGGTCCCTTCCCAAACAGCTCCTTTAAGCCGCCTTTCTTCTCTGGGAATTTGTCGTAGATCTGTCTGATGTCCACACACTCCAGCTGGGGGTCACTGTAACTGGGGCTGCACTGGCCGATGTGCACAAACAGGTGTTTATTGTACTGGTGGAGAGAGGAGATAAGACAGAGACACAGTAGACAAGAGCTAAGTGCTGATGTCAGCCACATTTCAACCAATCACCAAAAAGGTGTTCAGCAGTAGCCCCGGCCTACAATCTGACCTCCACACAAACTGAAATAGCAAAGTCAGGAGCGTGAGATGTCAATCAAGCTGGCTGTGTATACGCTCCAATGGTCTAATCAGCCTCAGGATAATCAGGTTGATTTTCATTGTAGTTACACAGAATGGAAGCTTGTGCTGTGCTGTGCAGTGCTGTCTGCCTGGCATGACACATTATTGACAGTTAAAGGGTTCTGATCTTCTGAACTGTATAGTTTTAATACCTCATATACAGTACTATAATACACAGTGTGGTCAACTACCAACAACATACAGTTAGTTAAATACAGCAACCAAACAGAGGAAGTCATAGTGACACCCTGAGGTAAATACCCTCGACAATTTATGTCTTACATATCCATACACAGCATTCATAAAACCAGCTGGCTGTTATTTTAGGTATTTCAAGGTTCTTGAATGTCTAAATATAATCCAGAGTTAAGAGGAATGACTACTGCCTGTGAGGCTCTGACCCCTGGGCAGAAGAATGTCGGTGAATGTACTGCGTGTAGCAGCATGACAAATAGATTGTACATAAACTGTACATTCAGATACAGAGGGCACACAGGGGTCATTCATACTGGTAGAGAAAACAGAGAACCTACGCTACGAGAAGGGGGAGTTTATCGGTCATTTATGTTTATGGGACAGCAGGGAGACTCCTTGTGTGTGTGTGTGTGTGTGTGTGTGTGTGTGTGTGTGTGTGTGTGTGGGGGGGGGGCACATGTTTGCGCGTTTGGGTGTGTTTGTACGCTGGTACTTGTCAACACGTGCTCTGTGTTATGAAGATGGTTTATAGATGTGTGCGTGTGCGTGTGTGTGTGTGTGTCACTTACAGCTTCCTGGTCCCTCTGTGTCTCTAGGAAAGAAGAAAACTCAACCAGACGCAATTTGGTGGTACCGATGGACCGACCCTGCCACGCTGGCTCCCTGTGTGTCTGGGCACCAGAGGGGGGCTCGTAGCCTGCACACACGCGCGCACACACACACACACACGCACACGCACACACACACAGTTTGACCTCATCCCGTACAGTGCAACATTGGCAGGGCCATCTAGTATAATCACACTATTCAATAACATTAATGGATAGCGGTAATGCTAGCATTAGTCCTCGCTACAAAAGCCAGAAGAACGAGCCTTTGTTGGAGCCTCCTCGGCTGAACAAAGACCAACCGTGGCGAAGGAGATGTGCTGACATGACAAGGATACGACAAACAGAATTAGAACGATGTCCTGAGGTGAAATCCGTCAGGAGGACAGCTCTCAAACTCTCATCGGCATTTTATTTCCAATTCTTTCCCCCATGGTTCTGTTAATGTGTCTGGGCCGAGGACAAATCCATGGGCATTAATAAGGATTCTGATTCAGAAAGGTTTTCTTTTATTCATTTATTTATTCATTTATTTTACAGTTACAGTACAGTCTTACATGTGTTTGGTGGTTATTTATTTATTGTTCAGGCATGAAGATGTTCATATAGCAGAGTCCTCTCTAGTTCATCCTTCTGATTCTTAACCCTGTATGTGTGTGTGTGTGTGTGTGTATGCCAGAGATTCTGCAGGTTTTCATTGTACCTATCTTAGCTTTGCTTATTTCCAGTCATGGGCACGTTCGTATTTGAAGGCGCGGTCACACGACGGGGGGGGGCATTAACAGCCGGCAGCTGATGAAGACGAGCCAGATGAAGTCACATCGGCGGTCGCCGCTGCTCGTTCACAGCTGGCAGGCCCGTCCACGGGAGGGCATGAGGGAAACGCACGCAGCTCCCGCAAAGCAAATCCTTCAATTATGACCACCGTGTGTTTGTGTTACACACCATTTGACCTGTAACCCCCGGAGAGAAGCCGCTCATAGCTCGCCACCACCGATGTACGCCTTATTTATGCAGAGTGGACATTATGGATTGAATTAAATAACAAAGAATAAGAGGAAAATGTGGTTGTTTGTTCGAATTGAATATTTTATTTTATTTATTTCAATTTCCTGTTCTTATACAGGTATTCAATCTGTTTTAGTTTAACACTGAACAAGATAAAAGTTGAAGGTAGT
This sequence comes from Typhlichthys subterraneus, assembly GCA_027564835.1. Lineage (NCBI taxonomy): Eukaryota > Metazoa > Chordata > Actinopteri > Percopsiformes > Amblyopsidae > Typhlichthys > Typhlichthys subterraneus. The sequence goes on along the minus strand of JAODUH010000021.1, from coordinate 53,383 downwards.
AAAAGTAAAAGTAATAAATACAATTTCAGTCCAGAACCACTTGCAGTAAGCAGTAAGAATGTGACTATTAGGCTTTTCGCCATGCATACTCAGATGTACAGTAGGCCCATGTCCTGTCAGTTTGGAAAGGACCCATCCAACCACTGGACTACCCTTATTTATTATAATGAACTATTCCATGAAATCTACTGAAGACTGACAGCAAGGTGTTACTTCTCAGTGTTTTATTTGCACGCACACTGTCCATTCATACCTCTTTGGAACAATACTGTTTTCCTACTCCGATGACCTCGGCGGTATCCAAAGGACAATGAGATACAGACTTAGAATTGAACCTTGACAATCAGCCAACAGGACAGTGTGACCTTACGCCAGTTCTGGCTGAATTACAGTGAATGTCATTGAATATTTGCCCCCCCCCCCCTCCACTTCTGTGACCTGGAAAAGCACACACCTGGGGGTGCTCACACTGCGATGTAGCAATGTGTCAATGCTTCCCGCCCCGCCAACCCCCGCTGAGACACAGCATCCTGAACGACAGGAGAAAGACCGGCGGAGAAAGGACAGCCTGTTCACTGGGAGAGAATGGAGGTAATTGTACCGTCATCCCGCTCACCTGAGATGGTGGTGGTGCCTGTCGACTGAACAGGGTAGGCTTGCTGGGAGAACGGCTTGATGCTGGGAGAGATGAAGACAGTGGGGGGTATATGAAATGAGGCAGAGATGGGACACATTAGCGAACACACATTACCTAAATTGGACAACCGGCTCACGTGGAATAGGGAATCTTATTTATTTTGTACGCTTCCTATCAGCAACGACGGAACTGAAGAGGTCAAAGTGTCTCTGAGACTAATGTGATTATAGCATGCGCTGAAAAGGGCTGAAATTACTTCTGTTGGCGGAGGTTTAGTGTATAGTAGGGGTATGAATATGTGTGCCTGATGTCCGGCCTTTCTGAAACAATACTAAATGTGTCAAAAAATAAGTAGCTAATTAGACATCATGGGCAGTAGCCATTGGGACTGTTACACATAATACAATGATAGCAGCATAATAGAGCTGGTGATTTAAGGAGAACATTAATGACAATAATGATCTATTTACATTTCACTATATAAACACACAATTTCATTTTATTGTATATAATTTTGTATGTATGTTAAACATGTATATTTATACTAGTTTATCTCAACCTAACCTTAGCCCCTCCGCTCATCCAATACACACACACAGACACACACACACACATACCTACATACGTGTGTACATACATACATACATCTTACAAATGTGTGTAGTTTGTGTGGTGGAATAGGAAGGTGGAGACTTACTCCTCTGTGGTGGAACTTGACTGACCTCCGGGAATCATACCCTGCCACAACTTGAGAAAACACACACACACACACACGGACACACATTAGTGCACAAGCCTCGGGTCGCACTTAACACCAGGAAATAATAGAAATAATAACCGTCCCTATGAAATATGACCTTTAATCTAGTTTTTACATGTATAATAATATGTACATTGTCCCATTAGGTTTGAGAACATGGGCGATACACGGCTGGTATGTATGTTGTTGTCTCTGTGTGTATACCTGTGCGTTGCTAGGGAAGCCGGCCCGGACTATGCCAGGCAGCAGTTTGCTGTGAATGGCCGTGGCTGAGACGATCTGTGCTGACGACATGGAGGAGATGCTCTGCAACGCCTTCTCCTTGGCACTATGGTCCTGCACCGATATGAAGGTTAACCTGTCACTTCACGTCATTCGGCCTTTAATCTGCCCCATGGGCATCAAGGTTTGCTTTTCTACTACGGCCTCTGTCAGTGTCTCTGATTTGACCATTGGACCATTTAGAAGAACTCCTCCCCTAAAGCCTCCAATGAGAGCTGACATGTCATTTTATCGACGATTAACACATAATGAATTACATCAGAAATTAAGTAATGCGAGGAAAGGTAATACTGGGCTAGCCTTTGGACAAAGACTGCAACAGAAAAGTCTGCCAGCACTGAGCCCAGATTTGAACTCCCAGACAGTAAGCCTAGTGTAGTGGCCTGGCTCTAGTGTTTATCCTTGACCCCTCAAAGGTCAAGATGTCCGCGTCTCCACTCCGTGCCTCTAAACATAGGGGATACGACTGTTCACCTAGAGACAAATCAATACATCTTTGAAGCAATTTATTATCTAGCAGCCAGCCGGCTAAAGTATCTGTGATAAATGACATCGGTAATGTGTCTCAAAACAGAGGAATACGAGGCTACGCACGTAGGAAGGTTATGATCGAGTCTCTTCGTGTTGGCTCATACATTAGAATAAGTCAGTGTAATAAATGAAAATTAGTGAACTAATATACCGGTATGCATTAAAGGCAGGGTTAGCCATTAACGAGAAAGCTTGTTAACTTCTAATTAAAATCAAAACAATAGCACTCCGCTCTACACATCAAAACGCACTGTGGAGTAAAGCGTAATACTACGCCTTAGTTAATTGTGTTCGCCACTGTGCTTATTGCTATTTACAGAGCCACGGCTCTTTAGACGTATCAGATTGTTTTTTCAGCACGTCGCACAGATAACGGTAAGCTAGCGAAATGTGAGGAGATATTTGGTGAATTTGACAAAAAGTGTTTTACCTTACAATTAGCTTACTTAATAGCTGACTATACCTTTATCCAATGAAGTAACATTAAGGGAATAAAGAAAGATAGAAAGAAATAACAGTATAAACAGATGTAACAAGGAGCAGGGAGAGCTATAGAGCAAGGGGAATTCTGAGTGAAAGTCTAAACAGGACAAATAAGACCTCCTTGATACCAGAGTCACTGTGAGAGGCAACAGTCACTATGGAAACCCAACCAGGAAGTGGGGAAACACATAAGCCGGATTACATTTGCACTCTTGTGTGCTCGGTGATAAACAGCGCAGCGTAGACAAAAGACACACATTTCAAGTCATTCCTCCTGGCGGTAGAGGATCCTCCACACTACACTAACTAGATATATATTTAGCAAGATATCACTAAGCTTATTGCCCAGAACATTAATCTTACACTGCCTCAAGTCTTACCTTTAATTTGGAGTGAAACTCTCTACTTTTTCTTCTGGCTAGGACCTGAATGTGACTGGACACCTGCAGAGGAGAGGAGAGAATAGGAGGAGGGGGGAGGAGAGGAGATACAATAAAGGAGATGTGTGATAGAAGAAAGGAGAGGAATCGAGAGGAGGCGAGTTAAGATAAGAAAGGAGAGAGTAACAGTGTGTGTGTGTGTGTGTATGGGGGGGGGGGGGGGTTAGGAGGAGGTAAGAGGAGGTTGAAATGAGGAGGGTAGAAAAAAGGAAGGGAGGACGGACCAAACAGTAAGTTGCCATGGTAATGAAAGGGTTCCGGTCAGAAACACACACACATTATCCTGCTGACTATAGTGTGCGTGCCAATTTGTTCGCTATGGAAGCAACACCCAGTAACAGCACTTTTACACTTTTACACTTTCAATGTAGCTACTTACTCCTGAGTAATGTCAGAATATAATATTTTAAAATGTTTACAGAAATATTCCCTTGTGCATATTTCAGATTTCATGTCATATTTAAATCAGTGTCATGCCAGTTTTATTTACACCCCTTCAAAAAGTGTTACCATTATATCTTCTATACAGTATTATATCATATACATAATTATTCTCTACATGGAAATAAAACATAAATCATCTTAAAATCATATACAATATTTTTTAGCAGTTTTGTTTAACAATGAAGTGACATTCCTAAATATAGTGTGTGTGTGTGTGTGTGTGCGCGCGTGTGTAGGTGTGTGTGTGGTATCAAGCAGCATAAAGTGTGCAGCTTGATTATTTTTAAATTAAATCCTACATTCCATTACTTTTGTTGAGGTGATATGATTTAAAATAACAAACAACATTTTGTCATTTTTTGAATGACACATTAAGAAAGCACATTACAGAAAGCCACATTAAATTAGCGTGGACACTATCAAGCCTGAAGTTACACAGCACCGCTTCAATACTTGCAGTATGTTTTCACAACTTTCAAATTTTCACCAGCAATACCTGGCCGGTAAGCATTGCCTGCATCTCGGCCATGACAGCCAGACCTCCAGAGCCCACGGCTGGGAACACAGCCCGGTCATCGGTCACACATCCACCAGCACAGCGCCTGCTGGTGCCGGCTCCTCAGGACGGCTAACAAACACGGTCGACTACAAGCTGTGGTTGTCGCCATGCCAGGGATATGAGCGACCCGCCAAACACGTGAAGCACACAGGTGTTTTTCACCAACAGGTTTTCACCCCGTCGCAGGGTACGGCGCTGAACACAGCCTCTCAGCACCACACAGGTGACCGCCAAACTCAGCTGGTATACTACACCAGAGAGGCTGGACACCTGGCGTGTGAGACCGCCCAGAGCTCCAGTTCACACGGACAGGCGCTGGTATGGAACGACAATGTGGCCGGGATGTTTCAGCAGGACACAGCCGCTTCTGCTTGGGTGGTCCCCGCATGGCCACAGAACCGAGATGGATGCCGACTGCCCCAGCACCAGCTGAGCCAAAGCGGGACCGGTGTCGTCTTCGCCGCGGGGTATCAGATGTTTGCTGTACCCACACTCCACCAGATTGGCTTTAACAGCAGTTGGATGGGGCCAAACACGCTGTGCAGCGGCAGCCAGATGAGCCATCGGATCAACCCGGTGCAGGGGGTTGCGCTGGCTGTAGGGGTCACTGTCACACCGGAGGAGAGTCCAGGCTGCAACGCTATTGATCGCAAGAAATGCAGAAGCGCGCAGGGAATTCCCAGCACCGTCGCCAAGCCCGCAGGTCAGTATATCCACCACAGCAGTGGTGCCAATAGGGTCATGTTCAATATAGACCAATCTAAAACATGCAACCACAATACAGTATATAACAGCAATATACTGCACTGATAATACACATTTAGAAGCAAATCACTTTCTTAACATTTTATTATTATTTGTATTATGATTAAAAATTAAAAATATACATACTGTATATATATTGTATAATACCAAATCCATAATATTTATACCCACAGGAGACCAGTGTTCGCAGACAAGAAGTAAATGCTTGCTTAAAAAAGCTTCCAAGGATCACAAAGGCCCTAGGAAACGCAGCCTCTGTAAATGCCCCTTTTGCAAGGATAAAAAGCATAGGTGGGTCTTCACAGAGCCATGGAAAGAACAGAGTTACTCCGTTCACTCCAGTGGACCTTTTTTTTACAACAAGTTAGCCTAAATACTAAGAGTACCCTATAAATGTTATTTCAAATGTAAATCGATGCATTTATTGACTACTATTTACCAAAGAATGAAGTTATATATCTGTATATATATATATTCAAACTGCCCAACAAGAACTATTGTGGGTTTTGCCTCTCCATGAACCATGTGACCATTCATGGCTCTGGGTCCTTAATATGACTATACAGAAATGTGTTCAGGTGCCATATTGATAGGTGTCAAATACATGTTTGTATTGGTATACATGATCCTATTCCAGCCTATTCTTGTTGCTGCACATGAAATAAGACTCTTTCTACAATTTATTTCTTGACAGTCACCCACGTAAGAAGGAGCAACACATATGTCACGAGTGTGGCAAGATCTACTGCCGGGCGTCACACCTGAAGATTCACCTACGCGGCCACCGGGGGGAGAAACCCTTCATCTGCAATATGAAGGGTTGCGGGAAGAGCTTCGGCCGCTCAGACATGCTCCAGCGGCATGTGAGGACCCACACAGGTGAGGTTCACACTCGTACCGGATACTGTGGGCACCAGCTGAACCTATGCCTGGCCTCATTCAAACAGAGTGATGCCATGTTCAAGGCAGAGCCATGGAAAGAACAGAGTTACGCCAACGGAAGTTCGAAATTACTTGACAAATTGAGTGAAACCAACTGTGAAAACTTTCTCTTGGGCCCACATAAGGAGGTCATCTCAGTAGATCTGTCTTCTTCCATCTTGCGTTACAATGTTCCTGTAACATTTATCAGCACAACCAACCTGCGTTTTGAATGACCGTCTTATATGACTGGCATGGGCTGCCGTCATAGTGCATATGTTTTAATGCATATTCCTCTTTGTGACATTTTATTTCATTTCAGGTAATATATAATTTTTTTATTATATAATTATTTTATGTGATGTTTTTATTCTCCGCTGTTAGACATTTTTTATTTTAACCTTTTTCTTTGACCTAAAAGATCAATTGATTTTAGTTTTATTGGTGAGTATTTACGACTGTGGCCATAAAGATAGGCGTGGATGTTGCATTTCAGTGTAATTAAAATCTGACGTATCAGAGCTTGTTTACAGTGGGCGTTCTATCACAAAGCTGAAAACGCACACCTTGTGTAGAGCGGTGCTGGCTGATGAACGACAAGGAAAATGAAAAGGAAGCCGCACGCTCTACTCTTACAGTAGGCGTTCTGCATGATGTGCATTCTTGATTTGACATGTGACACGATGGACATATTTGGCCAGGCATTATTTCATGTTGTACGATTATTGTGATTCATTTAGTCGCTTAAGGAAAGCAGAGGAGTGTCACTGGTCAGCTGGAGATGGAGCTTGTGCTATTATTATAATATCAGTATCAGTAAATGAAGCTGACGCATGATGCATCAAATGCATGTAAGTCACTTTCAGATCACAACAGAGTTTAGCATGACGCTGTACGGAGAGACTCGCCATCTGCAATCACATCCACACTGACCCCATGGTGGTGCTATGGCGACGACATGTTAATATCTGGTGCTTGACCTACCTACACATTCACTCATAGCTGTGTGAATCTACTGCATAGCTGAGCTTTAAAGCATTGGTCAATGTGAATACAGTATCTGTACCATTTAGTACACAACTGGGCACCGGAGTGTATCACCTCTCACAGCGCCGCCCTACTGTTGCTTGAGTGTTCATGTTAATCTACTTTATCATTACCAAGTATGCTGATCGTGTAGGTTTTTAAATGTGTGTAATTTATGATTTATGGTCCATTTTGGTCCGTGACAACATGCACTGAACTTCTCCAGCAACATAACCTGTCTTTAACAGTGTTGGGCAAGGTACTCAGGAATTGTAATCTATAAATTACTAGATGTAATCCTAAATGTAATCATTGTACTTTACTTATAACTGGGTATTAAAAGTAATTACTTACATTACTAGTTACATTACTGTATTACATTCACAATCTCTACCCTGTCTCTCCCCTTCTGAAAAACGACAAACTGTGTAGCCAGCTCATTTTAGAATTGAATCCTCTTTATTGGAACAATAATTAACCTTAGGAGTCAACAATCAGCCACAGTGAAAACATTGCAGCCTCTCAAACCAGATGATTGTACAGGTTGTTTCAATTAGCCTACCCTAAGTTTGCTAGGACCAGAAATCTTGTTCGTGTAATGCAGTATTTATTAGTTACTTCGATTAGTAATTATAATAGTATTACTGTTACACTACTAGTTACTGAAAAATGCCCTTTCCTTCATTCAGATGAGAAGACACATTTCTGCCCAGTGTGCACTAAGGGGTTCGGGCGCAAAGATCACCTCTACAAACATACAAAGACCCATTCCAAGTGGAGAATGCAAGTGGACAAAGCAATGGTAGCCTGGCACTAAGCAATACTTTATTATTATGGAAACATCTCTGCACCCCCATAGTGAGATTATCCAGCAGTGGAAATAATGCACTGTGAATGTATTTGAACAAGATCAGAGGTTTATATTGCAATACCATGCAATAAAGTGTATACAGTAACACAATTCAAATTCATATAGTATAGTATATATAGCCTATATATACTTAGACCTAACAATATATTTCAACCCAAGACAGTCTTATAAAAATGTATTCTATGTTTCTATATTATCTGTGGTGTAAGTCCCTTGTTAATTTTTACATAAATATCCATAGTTTGGTTGTGTTTACCTGTTTCCTCGTTCGCGTCTTGCCTGTGCGGAGTTTGATGTATCTGGCTATCAACTCATTACGACCTGCAAGATATAAAAAATAAAAACATCAGATACACTCTTTGTGACATATTTCCTCCACACACACTCTCTGTCAGGCACGCACGCACGCACACGCACACACATGTACACAGACGTGAAATAGTTGAGAAAGGGAATCTCTGTTGTGGTCAAAGGAAGATCACGTGACTCCTGACAAACAACTTAATGTAGGATTCAGTGCCATTGGCCCCCTGACCTTCAAATACTAGCACTATAATATCCCCCCACATACACACCCACCCTCACTCACACACCCACCCACACACACACATGAACACACAGAATCACACACTCTTTGCCCCTGCATACACATGACCCAACAATACAGGCATTTATGCAGATGGGCTGTCCCCTGATTAAAAGAACCAGCAAGCCAGCTGTACCCATGTGTATGTGCGCGCACACGTTGCGCACACACACACACACACGCACACACACACACACACACACACACACACACACACGTGCACACAATGCTGAATAATTCAACCTATTCAAAAGGCACTGCAGCACACTCAGCATGACCTGGCTAGTAGATTAGCACAACGGAGAGAGAGAGAGAGAGAGAGAGAGAGAGAGAGAGAGAGAGCGAGAGAGAGGAGCAACACAGAATGAGGGAGGGTGTATTACAGTAATTGTCTGCATTAAATGCGGGCAAGGAGACTGGTCGTACGAAGCAGGTTGGAGAGTTTTGACCTTGTTACTGTGTTCACCACGGGGCCCGTTCAGCTCATCTCTGGCGTGCTTGGCTCTTTAGCTCATCCCACAGTGCTGATTTTTTACATCCACCAAGTGGAAAACCAAAGTCAAGCCAGCTGGCCAACTGATGGTCAAGATCAGCACAAAGCCAAACCTCAACACACACACACCACCCCAACGACTCTCAACAATAGCTCTAACTAACCAGCAGATGGTCCGTGCGTGTGCGTGCGTGTGTGTGTGTGTGTGTGTGTGTGTGTGAACCCAATCCCGCTCTCACTGAGATATTTAGCTTAGACTGATAAAATCTACAGCTCATATGCAGGTGTTTTCTCCTAGCTGTCAATGACACACACACACACACACGCACGCACACACACACACACACACACACACACACAACCAGGAACACCAACACACACATCCCCATATATAGAAACACCCACACGCACACGCACACACACCCACAGTCCTGGCTCTGGAGTCTGACATCTGACTCCAGAGGGGCCAGCTGGCCTTTCTAGGAAGCTTAACGGTGAATTATCATCCTTCACTAACCCTGCGGCACACATCCCTCCCCTTTTGCCTCCCTCCCTCCCTCCTGCTCTCAAAAACCACACACACGCATGCACACACACACCCACGCACACCCACACACACACACGCACACACAGACACACACACAGACAGACATACAGACAGACACACCTTCTCACCCGCCCTTAATAAGTTCATCTGCCTGCCCATCTTTCCTCTTGGCTCCCCCACCTCCCACTCTCTCTCTCACCCAGTGAAAGACTTCAAGGCCAAAGTCAGATGGTCATTAACCGTGACGACCACCCCCTCATCAGAGTACCACGAGCAGACCCCGCCCTGCCCAGGGCCGGGCTTCAGAGCAGACGTACACTCACAGTGAAACACGGAGAGAGAGAGCTGGCCCCGTATGTGGATTCTGTTCAGCAGTGATAGAAACCAGGCTAGGCAATTAGCACTTACTAGCAACGCATTTGCTGTAGCTGTAGCACTAAATCTGCTTGTGATTTCAATTCAACTTTATCGCAGACTCTGCAGTTCCATATCGGTAAATAGAAACAAATAGCAAGGGAGATGTAATGTGTTCAGGGTAATGGGTTGGTTCATGCATTTGGGCCCTTTAATAATGCATCTAAATTAGACATTATTTTGAAGGCCCCCTCCCAAACCTCAGTCAGTGCTGAGTGTCTGGTGTGATTCCTCCTACAGCGCAGATAGGTGTACGTTGTTTTAAAGTCATCCGCCTAACCATGTATGCTTTTGTGCAGAGTTGTGTTTCAACTGTATACAGTGAGCATGGTCTTTTGGCATGCCGGATTTCTAAACCACCGTCAACGAGTGCACGTTAAAGGGATCAAAGGCCATCGTCATGGTCACTCTTTTTTCAGACAGTGTGGCTTGTTAGGAAATCACATCCTTTCAATGTTGTCGTGAGATTGTGTTCACACTGACCGAGCTGATCATCAGAACGACAAAGTTACTGCTGACGTTCAGTGTTCTTACTAAAAATACAGCTTTGGCTAGCTTCTCAACCCTTTAGAACCAATTAGCTCGCCAGAAACCTGGTTGAAGGCAATTATCCATATCTTCTAATAACATAATATAATAGCATTACAAAGAAACACAGCATCAATGACTGGCGTCCTTGTGACTCCACGAGGGACCTCAAACCACAGTTTGAGAACCACTGCTTTAAATCAAATGCTGTGAGTCTTCCTGCCGCCGTCAGAAAAGCCTTCAGTTCATGAGAGCCGGCGCAAACCCTTTCAGCGTGAGCCCAGCGCCTGACAGCAGCAGTTGCTAACAAGGCTGCAGTGCGTTGTGACAAACCCTGTAAAGGCCTGCAGTACAGAAAGGCTCTATAAGGTTGTTTGGCTATCGCTGAGTGGCTTGTTACAGTACATACATACAATAGAATACATTACGTGGCTTGGGCACTATAGGGACGCTTTGAATGTACGCCTTGATGACATGTGCTTTAATGTCATTTGTCATGTAATTATTCTTGTGGAGCCAATAAACTTTGAGTCTTTGCTTGGAACCCTGACACCCCACCTGGGAGTAATCAGTCATACTTCCAGTGTGTGTGTGTGTGTGTGTGTGTGTTTGATAGAGAGAGAGAGAGAGAGAGAGAGAGAGAGAGAGAGAGAGAGAGAGAGAGAGAGAGAGCAACAAACAACAAAATTGTTTAGTGTGAGCTTATGTGTGAGCTGTATGTGTGTGTGTTCTCAATCCTTTCATCTCAACACGTGTGTGTGTGCGTGCGTGCGTGTTTCTTTCAGGTAGGTAGGTAGGCAGGTAGGTATGGGGTGGGGAGGGTCCCGTGACGTTGGTCCAGTTGCTGTGGATACGATGACTCACCTTGAGGTCCCTGTGCACAATGTCATGTTGGTGGATGTGGCTGACGCTCTCCAAGATCTGGTTTATGCACTGGCTGGAGGAAGAAGAGAATAAACGCAGATGAAGATGGGGAAAGGGGGTCAAGGTGGAATCACAGTTGTTGGGAAAGTTACCACAGTCACATTGTAACGAATTACTGTTAATGTACAGTGGACTTTCCACAGTATCTTTCTGTATTTAATAACTGTAAAATGCTGTTAAATATTGACACCTTACATGTACATTAAGAGTTAATGTCTGTTAACATTCTGTAATACAGTATTTCTTGCTCAAAGAGATGAAGATGGGAAATGTGATGTCAATTTCTGTCAAATAACCGCTCAAACCAAGATCTAGTATATAATTATGTAGTTATAAAGAGACCTGTATACAGATCACGCCAGCTACTGTACACTGAGTTGAGAAAAAAAAAACCTTTGTTCCTTGATTATATGACCTTTGCTATCTTTATACATTATGTCCTTTGAATTAGCCGGTATTAAGAAAGATCAATCAGTTCAACCATTATCCAGTATACAAGAGACCATAAAGGCATTTATAAACAATAACAGTTAACCTTATCTCATCTGAAAACACTGGACTGGCTTTGGTTGCTGCTTGAAATACGGCTGTGCAATTCATTAAATTTTAATCGTGATTTACATTTTGGCTCCTAACAATTACAAAAACACTATTACTATAAAACAATTATTTTGTCTTGTGTTCTGAATGACATTCACACGCGCACTTTTGCCCAATACAGGGTGAAAGTGAAATATCAACGTGAAAATTAGAGATTTCACAGATGAAGTTGTTTTCACTGTTAAGGTGCATTAAATGCAACATCTTTCCAAAGTCAATGACTAATCGTATTAAATCATCGTGATTTCAATTTTGACTAAAATAATCATGGTTACTACTTTTTGCATCTCCGAGCAGCCTTAGCTTAAAGAACTTTAATAAAAAGTCAACATACCCAATTAAACCTTTTCACATTTGTGCTTTTTGATTCATTCAAACTAAAATGATTATTACAGGAAAGAGATGCAAGGTGGAAACACGGTCGCTGGGAAAGTTACTAGTCAGTTTTTATTTCAAACTCCCTCCATTTAAGCCCCTGTCAACCCACCAAAGTGTTTGAGTTAAAGTGCTTGACTGACATCTCCCTGACCGTTTAATGGCACCCAGGTACGGTGGGACAAGCAACAGAGATAGCACTTCGCTATGATTGACAGCAGGTTTATGTCAGAATAAAGGCATCTCAACTGGTCTTAACTCCGCTTTGGCAACAAACACACTCTGCACTGGGCGCGATGAATTGCCGGAGAGAATTGGGAGTATGCATTTCCAGTGTCCGCCAAATATGGACCTGACCAAAACGTATACCAACAATAAGCACATTTATAAATACCATATTACCATTTTAGTTGCCGATACGCCCCAGGAGGAAAGAAAGAGAGCGGGACAGAAGGAAGGAAGGAAGGAAGAGGCAGAAAGGAAGACTGTTTCAAGAGGGGTGTTATTCATGTCCTTGGTTACTTGTTTTGAGAGATACGCTGCTGGCAGGCTGGAAGTGGCCCATACACCTCTCTGCCTCTCTGCCCCCAGTCTGATGTTCATTTGTAGATCCCCTCCATCTCTTATCCATTCAAGCCTCCCTCTCTCCCCCTTCATCCCTCTCCCCCCCTCTCTCCCCTTCATCCCCTTGCTCTCTACCTTTATCTCTCCCCCTTCATCCCTCTCTCCCCCTTCATCCCTCTCTCTCTCCGTCTCCCCTTCATCTCTCTACCCCCTCTCCCCTTCTCACTCCCTCTCCCCCTTCATTCCTCTCCCTCTCCCCTCTCTCCACCTACATCCCCCTCTCTCTCCCCTTCATCCCTCTCTCCCTCCCCCCTTAATCCCCCTCTCTCTCCCTCCCTCCCTCTCCCGTCACTGGTGAT
>JAODUH010000021.1:15078-40174 GCA_027564835.1 Typhlichthys subterraneus | reverse complement strand
CTGCACATCCACTAAAAGAGAAAAAACTCAACTAAAAAGTTGAAAAACAAAAAAAGCTAGGGATGAAGTGGTTAAACACACTAATGCCATTATGACCGAGGTCTATTTCTTTTTTTTTAGTTTTTTAGAAATGTAAGGTTAAATGAACTCTGACACAAAAACACATTTAATTCCACCCCTTCTTTATCCAGGACTGCATGGTGGATGAGGACTGTGGTGACTTGAGATTCTGCCTGTACGAGGTCGACAAGTCCAAGTGCCTGCCATGTATACCCACAGATATGGTTCGTACCTGCACATTCTAATCAGTGCACCGGAGTACCATACATGCACTGTGTATTTGGGCAATGCATTTGATCTGTTTGTGCAGCCTTGCACCAAGGATGAGGAGTGCTGCCCAGAGGAGATGTGTGTGTGGGGCCAGTGTACAGTCAACACCACCAGGGGAAGTGAAGGAACAATATGTCAGCTCCAGAGCGACTGCAGACCAGACCTCTGCTGTGCCTTCCAGAGGGGTGAGCTCAGGCTATGTGTATACTGTATGTGTGGCGGTTAACTGCTATCAACTTCACTCCTCATTTGTTATTGAGGCCCCGGTGGCGCTCTCTGTTTGTAGCATTGCACTGTGAATTCTGATACTGTAGATTTATCCAAACAATTACACATGTATATAGTTAAAATTGCGTATTTTTTTCCCCCCATTTCTCTATGTTTTCTTCTCCCTGCTTTTCCACATGTCCCTGTGCATCTTCCCACAGAGCTGTTGTTTCCAGTATGTAACCCCAGGCCAGGGCTGGGGGAGGCCTGTCAGAGCCACCCCAACCTGCTGACGGATCTGCTGGCATGGGACCAGGAGGGGCCAGGGGACCACTGCCCCTGTGTGGAGGGCCTCCACTGCCAGCCACATGGGTGAGAGCTGAGGCGGAATCAGTAGGCCCTGCTTCTGTGCAGGGAATGACTATGCACTTATAGGGTCAATGAAGGAATAAGTAGATTGGTGCATAGTGCATTGTCATTACTATCTAGGAATAGCCTCAAAAGAGCTCATATAAGTGCAGTGGGATGTTTCTTTTGTTCTGACATTGGATGTTTTTCTCACAGGCGTGTATCTGCGTGCGGGGAGTAAATGGGACCTTGACGGACAGGAGACAGATCTACCAGAGGAAGATGGCGTTTATTATAAACAACTTCATGATCAACAATTGACATTAAAGTGTGTGTGTGTGTGTGTGTGTGTGTGTGTTTGTGTGTGGGTGGGTGGGTTGGGGGTTAATGGCTATACACAGCAAATGCTAACTAATGATGTCTGAGTCATCTATATAGTCACACAACTTTTTTAATATGCTGTAAGCTGACAGTTGGGGTCAGTTATCTCAAATTAAAATCATAGACCAATTCATATTTTTGTATTGACTTGCTCTGCTGAATGAAGATTTTGGGTCCCACTGAATTGTCCTGGGGTTTTTATTTATGAAAATGTAATACATGGCTTTAGTTTAAACTGAAGATTAAGAAAGCACTGATAATTTAGTCTACTGTAAAATAAATACATGGATTTGATAAACCATTTTTTTGTTTTTTATTATGCTGCAAAGAAGAGTTTCCTATTACTAACACTAGATGGCAAAGTTGTGCCACTCTTTACAACTGAGATAAAGCCAATTACACACACACGAACATTCAAAGCATGCATACCTTCAGGGGTCATACACCATGGACTCACGTTCCATTTTTCTCCGTTTCTTAATGTAATTCTTATGATCACGCATAACCATTTTGGTGGTCATTATTTTGAGTGGGCTTCAACAATCGGTGATCGAACGTGTCCAGAGATATCATAATCTCTTCTAATCAATCAATTCCACACCGTTTAATTAATGGCCTGCTGAAATGTCGATAAAAGGAAAACTACGGTGAACGCAGCCGGCCCCGCCCATCTTGCACTAGCCTATTTTTCCATAGATCTTTCCAACGCCATTCCATATAATTATGTAATTATGCAATTGTATCGTAAATATTGGCTATCTGGATCTAATTGCCATGCATGCAAGACTGTTAACTGCAAGTTAATAAACATTTTAAACAAATTCAATTGGGAAACGCGTTTCTACGTCACGCTCGCGTATATATCTGACCACCCTTCACGTTTCCTGTTCTGTCTGTTCTGAGTCTCAGCGCAGGACGTTTAGCACGCGGGTACCAGTCACCACCACCACCAGTCAGGTTTTGACCAGGAAGACATCTGTTATTTTTCAGGTATTCACATTTAACACGCTGTAAGTGGCACATTTTTATGGTCTATTGTGTTTTATTTTGAAGGCACTCGCTTGCTACATAAACGACGTAGGTTTGGTGGTCGCGCTCACTGCCGGGCACTGAAAAGATGCGCCATAGAGGCGGGAGCGGTTGCTAACTGAGCTGCTACGCAATGATCGCAGTAGCCAAATGTAATGAGTCGTGACCATATCGCAAGCCAGTCTAATTCTCTCGATCAACTTCATTTAACAACTAATGTTACTAGTTTTTGTTTTAATTTTCTCTATCGCTAAAGCCGTGGCAACTTGGGTGTCGCGTCACGGCAACGCCGCGCAAGTGGGAGTGTGACTGAGCTTCTGTAGCCTACAGTAACCAAAATGGCATGTCACAGCACTGCTTCCTTAAACCGCTTATTTTTCTTAATATATCAGGCCTTCCAAATGTGACTGTCTTTTTGTCTCATTCTTTTATGCGTACGCTAATATGGTAACGATACAGACCAGCTATGTGTAATCGCAATCACCAGCTCTATTTCTTTCTCTACCGTACCAGTAAACTACTTCTCTGTATACGGCCAGCATTTCCTTCACCAGTTTGAGGAATTTACAGGTAGAACATTGAATGTGGGCGGCTCATAACTAAAAATGCAACTACCAGAAGTGACTTAATATCGTGGAAATGTTATCTATATTTCCAAATGTCCTTATAACTCGCTTTAACTGTTCCTTTCTACAATATGATGAGTGTTTATTACTTTAAAATACCATTGGAACGTACAGACCAAATTGGAATTTGTTTTATACACTTGTCCACGCAGCCGTTGGCCAATGTCTCAATTCTGAACTTTGTCAACCGCAGTTGTGTGTTTTTAGGTTTGAGAAAGTATGTTCTATCAGGAGAGTTGTGCCTGGCTTTTTTTTTTTTTAAAGACAGTTGCTTTGTGCACTTATAACCAGATTTGAAACAAAGACAAGTTTGTTTTATTTACTCTTCTGAAATATTGTCAGTGCTGCAATTTAACCTACAATTGAAGTGGTGTTCTTTTCTTTACAATCACAGTTTTGCTTGATGTGACAGCTCAGGTGTGGGTGGGATTAACTCCATGCTGGAGGAGCATAATGTTACATCAAGAGCGCAACATCAACTCTAGTCAACAAACATACCTGAACTTTCCTCACTAAATTAGACACATGTAGCATTGGATATCAGCTTGCTGCTGGCTTTCACACTTTTGTGTGCGGTAGCAGTTTAATCACTCGCTCAATGCAGGTTAGCTGTAGATGAATTACATTTTGGCTAGTAACTCTTCTCTCATCTGGTTGATCTGGATATTCTAATACAAATCAGTGGGACAAGTGTTTTATTTGTAAAAGACTGAAATAATCACCACTGCTACCTTTGTTTCAGTTTGCTGTTCAGTCTGTCAATGTATCACCCAGATAAAGTATCAGTTTTCCACATCAGGGATATTTTCTTCTTCCAATTTGAATAAGAAATGGGCTGCTTGTTTTATTGCAGTGCCTCCCCTTTCCTTGCAGAAGGCAGCACTGCTTTCAGTAAAACCTGTGTAATTGGAAGCATGCACTCTTACTAAAGGCCTTGCCATTCCAAGTGTCTTCAAACATGAGCCCTGCTCATGAAATGGCATTAACATTATCGGTCTAACCTGGCATGAGATTAAGTTGGTGACCCCACAGGAGATATACGTTTCAACAAGAGCCTTTAGTCTCTCTCTCTCAAACTTTCTATTTGGGGGGAGGGTGGTGGCGGTGTCTGCAGTAACAGATTCCCTAGTGAATAGTGGAAGCGACATTAACAGGCTAGGCACACAACGTCTGCGCTCTTCCCCTTATTTAATGATCAGTGTTTGTCATGGCAACAATCATGACGTCTCACTCGTCATGGCTGACGGGCAGCTCTGGTTTCATTGCCATCTGGCCAGTTAATTTTTGTTTTTCCTCTGGTTGTAGCTTGGCTCAGTTCCAGTCTATTGAACTGTTTATTTTTGACTGTTTAGCATGCTTCTCACACATACTAATTATAAAGGTGAGAAGCTGCTCCAGTTAGTTGCATGGCATCTTGCAATATGTGTCTCGACTTGAAGTGTGGTGTTACAAATAAATCCGTATCTGCTGGGCTGTAGTAGGTGCTTTAGCATGGCGTACGCTTGTATCTGCCATATCCTACGGATTATAAATGAGAGCTGGCATGATTGTGAACTTATCCCTGAAGGGTGCCTGTTCTTCCATAAATCAATTGTGCTCAAAAAGGTTTTTTGTTTTTTTCACTTTAATCACTTTTCTGCTGTTACTGTAAATGTCACACCACGGGAAGGATGAGTCAAAGGGCAAGCAACACTACAGTCTTGTTACCTAAGCTACATTTAATGGAATAGCAGCAGCACAATGTCTTAGGAAAGGTGCTCTGAAAAACGAAGGATGCCAACTACTTGGTGAGGCTTGATTTGGTGGTTTTGTTTTTTAAATGTAAAGTCAATGATCATTGGCACGAGAAGCTACCTGTATCAATGTTCGGTTCTCAAAACTATAGTTGAGGAATTTGGAATTACATGGTAAGGCTTTAAACCATGTGCCAGTGTGACATTACAGCTGTTGTGTCTGTCAGCTGAACCAAACAGACTACAAGCGATTTCTATATTGCAGAGGACATGATGGACATTCATTTGTTGAAACTAGTAAATAACAATAACACCTGTAGGACTTAAAGTAATAACTACACCAGTAGGTAGGCTGTGGGAGTTTGGAGACCTAGCTAAATTGCACTTAAGCGTTAATGCACTGGCTATTTGAATGGAAACACGGGTTCAGTGAAATTGATGCCAACTGTTACCTCTCCTGTTGTACAGGCCCAACAACTAACCTTAGTAGGAATCCTCCCTTGCAGTTGGGCTACTTGGCTTACATGTGCAGTAGCGACTATAGCTACCGTTACAGGCTAGGCAAATGGGAATTATCTCTTTTAGTTAATGATTGCAACTGTAATCTTCATGATTACACATCTGTTATCAATTGTGCACTCTATTAGTAGAAAGCAAACATCAACTATCTGATTAAAATGTATTGCTGTCATGTCTGATCACCCTGGGTTACGTGGTGAATCTAAATTGGCAATTTTATGGCATATTGAACTATACTGTAAGCGGTCCTTTAGCATGTCAGGTCTGTAAAGCTTTAAATGACAAATCTTGCACATTTCAATATAAACATTTTACAGGTTTAATGAATCCTGCAACATTGCATTTGTTTGCAGGTGGAGTAGTGTTGCTGTTGCCATGGTGACCATCCCAGAATACTACGCAGGAAAATGTGTGCTTATCACAGGGGCAACAGGCTTCATGGGAAAGGTAAACTATCAGTGAACAGACTTCATCTTAAATTTTACAGCATAAAGGCTTTAGTTGTCTTTATCCAAAATATGTATATACAGTATCAGTACAGAGTTCTGCTACTGGTTCATGCGTAACATAACTGACAGTTTTGCATTATGTCTCCAGGTGCTTCTGGAGAAGCTTCTTCGCTCCTGCCCTGAAGTCAAAGCTGTCTATGTTTTGGTCAGATCTAAAGCTGGCCAAAATCCAGTGGCTCGCATTGCAGACATGGTCAACTGTAAGGTGAGGACAAACACCTTTTGTAGAATGCTTTTAGTACAGAATGTAAGTCTCAATCTGTGTGGGAGATGGGGTTGCCAGATGCATTTGAGGGAGATGAGCAGATTAGGTCAAATCTGTCACTACATGTAGTAAGTTAAAATAACACCTATAAATGTTTCTGTATGTAAAATATTACCCTTGTGTATGTTGTAAGTAATACTAGTGCATCACTATATGGATCTTTATATAATTGGAAACTATTGTGTAACAGAAGGCGAGATGCATAATCCTTGTTTGTCTATTCAGTTGTATGAGAGGCTACAGGCAGAGGTCCCTCACTTTGCAGAGAAGATTATCGCAGTTAACAGTGACCTCACAAAGCCAGACCTGGACATCAGCAAAGCAGACCAGATGACCCTGGTTGAAAATGTAAACATAGTCTTCCACTGTGCTGCAACAATTCGCTTTAATGAACCGCTCAAGTGAGTCAATCTTTACTGACTTATTGTTCTGAAATTCTTGATACATGGGTTTACATTTCTACAATGGAAGGCTTGAGAAACTACATGTGCCCTTTAATTTGATACCTGGGGCAAACTATAATGAAATCTTTCTTTATACACTAAATTGTCTGAGCAATTCAACAATTTGCCTTTAAAGTTCTGGTAGATCAGAACACGCCATTATTATACATGGTCTCCTTAAGGTTTTATCAGTGTGCGTTTCTAACAATGGTTATGTGGTCTTGACACTAAGAACACTGGAATGTTGTATGTGGCTTGCTTAAGAAGTATTGAGAATATAATTTTCAAGGAAGATCTGGCCAAGATGGCACAAAGTATATGTAAAAAAATATAAATTGGCATTTAATAAAAAAGCAGAATGCATACCGGATAAGATTGGAATAATTACTCCTCAGTGAAGTTTTAAGATGCAGCTTTTAACACTTTTTCTAAATATTTTACCATGGAATGTATCTTAATTTGATTCAAATGTGTGTAGTACTGTAACTTAAAATTTGCCCACTAGTCACTTGAATCTTGATATAACGATAACACTGACTGTTGCTCTAAACGTTGGAATGCTTGTCTCCCTTATCATCAGAGATGCTGTACAGCTGAATGTGTTGGCCACTCAAAAGATGGTGCAGCTAGCCCACCGGATGGAGCAGCTGGAGGTCTTCCTCCATGTGTCCACAGCCTATGCCAACTGTGACCGTGAGCTCATTGAGGAGGTCATCTACCCTCCCCCTGTGGACTACAAGAAGCTCATCGATTCACTTGAGTGAGTTGAATAACCTGTGAACTGAAGTACTCTTATCAGACCTTAAGGCAGGGGTCCCCAATCCTTCTCCTAGAGGGCTGCAGCCCTGCATGTTATAGCTATCTTCCTGCTCCATCACACCTTATTCAAATGACTTGGTCATTATAATGAGCTATTCAGTTGAGCTGTATTGGAGCAGGGAGACATCTAAAACATGCAAGGCTGTTACCCTCTAGGACCAGGATTGGGGACCACTGCCTTAAAATGGCAATATGATTGGTTTACTGGAAACAATCCAGGCTTCCTGAAAAGCACATGGACAATGTGCTGACTGTAGCAATACACATGCCATGGTTACAGTTGCCGGCATTCTAGCTTTGTGGTAATCTTAACATTAATTGCTGTTTGCATTTATAGTTTCTTATCCATTATTGCAAATTTCCAAAGCCACTGATGTTGAACTGGTTAGCTTTTGTTTTGACAAACTTGAGTGTCGAAGTCATACCGTAATAGCTTAAATCTGCTTAGCAAGTCACAAAGTCCACCAAACCAGTAGAGTAACTTTTATGAATGTTTATTACAACAACAAACACTATTATACTTTATTTCCTGGTTGGTAATATATTCAAGAGTAATTTGACTGACGCATGTAGCCTATTGTACTGCCACACCAAGCTGTAGTGTTCCAGTTGTTCGTTCTTACATGGCTCTGATTCTTCCAACTGCTTCCTCCTCACTATTAATGTAGCATAGGCATTGACGTACCTTTATAACTGGACAAGTTATTATCTTGTATCATATAAATACTATGTTTACATAGTGCAACATAAACTAATCAACAGTATAAAACATTAACCTTTTGTTAAATAGGCTCTTACAGTGTTAGTGAATTTTATTCAAAACAACCTTGGCTTTTAAATCCAAACGTAAACTCAGAATTGAGCACATTGTAATCTATATTAGACACCCAAAAATATTGCTTATAATAGGGCTGTAATATCGCGGTTGGTATGGCAAATTCTGCCATAGTAAGCAGCTCTCATAATTCTGCTTCTTGTCAAAGCTTAAGTGCTATGTACTTATTATTATTATTGGTGTTTTTTATTTATATCTATCAGAAAAAAATATTTTCAATGTGAAGATGCAATGCATGTCTTGGACCATCTTGCCCTCACACTTGGCACAGATGTAATATGCGCTGGTTGTCTACACCAGTGCATTAAGATAATAAATGACAGGCTTTTACAGTTACATAATCACACGTCATATCGTGATTTTTATTGAAATGCGGTAATGTGCAGCCCAAGTATAAGAATGTGAATACAATTTTGTCATGGATTGTGAATAAATTCCCAAGCATAGTGCCACAACTCAGTGGCTTTTAAACTTATTTTAATGAACTAGTATTTCTGCTGCTGACTAGCAAGGGTAGTACAGTTTAAAGTCATAGTAATTGCAAGCTTGTCATTGTTTGACTTGTATCACCTCAACCTTCAATGCCATAGGGTGGTCTCTCAGAAGCTCTACCCCACACATTAAAATCACATTGCAGAGGCTAAGATATTGCTTACATTCTGCACCACTTGTGTTCCTATTTGTACGCAGCCCTGGCTGTGTACAAATGCCCTTGCGCTTTATTTTCCCCCAGCACGCACAAAGGGCTGCCAGCGGACCGAAAGAGATATTTGAAATTTTTTACTGTATTGTCTTACAATTGCATACTATACCCTTTTATAACAAACTACTCAGTCTCCAATTTGCATGTGAACAAATGTGAGGTGGGACTTCCTGCCTTAATGCAGTTATGTTGTGAAAAGTACTACAGCCATTAAATCCTATATAAATATTCAAGCAGATATTACATTTTTTTTTTTTTGGCATCCCCTCTTAAATTGAATCCTGTGTTCTAGGTCTACTCAGGCAGTGAATGTGAACCGGTTTAATTATGGCCTGCTTAAAAACAAAGACATCCTTCTTTACTCTGAAGATTATGCAAATAATGTAATGCTCATGACTACTGTAATCAAGGCATTGGAGGCTAGATAAAGGTCGGTCTGTGCTGCTGTCTCTCCCCCAGCTGGATGGATGACAAGATGGTGTCTGTCCTAACACCCAGCTTGATTGGCGAGCGCCCAAACACCTACACTTACACTAAAGCCATGGCAGAATACCTGGTGCAGCAGGAGGCGGGAGACCTGAACGTCGCTATTGTCCGACCGTCCATAGTTGGCGCCAGCTGGAAAGAACCCTTCCCCGTAGGTGTCTTCATGCCATTTAATCCCTTAAACCAGTGGCTCTCAAACTGGGGGTTGGGACCCCCACCCCACCCTTCCTGGGGGGGGTTGTGAGACAGAGGAGGGGGTCACAAGATCACATTCTAAAATTAAAATGGAATAATTTAGCCATAATTGTTAGTAGTACAATTACTTGGCTGTTTTCTGCTACTAGCCTAGATTAAAATACTATCTAATAACATGGCTGCTATTCTTCTACCACCTCTGGGGATGGCAGGGATCAGCAGTCTCCAACAGTCTCTTATTTTGGGCTGGGGGGATGTGAGTGGAAGTTTGAGAACCTCTGCTTTAAATGGTCTCTCGTAGTACAAGTCTCGTGTTTTGGTGAAAACATGCATGATTAGCAAAAGTAATGTGTTCATTCTACTCTTCAGGGATGGATTGATAACTTCAATGGGCCCAGCGGAATATTCATTGCAGTGAGTGTTCTGGCAACTTTGTATAATCTACTTCTATAAAGGAAAATAAATGGTTACTATTGCCCATGTTAATTGACCTTTCCCAAGCCCCGCCCCTTTTTGCATGTCCTCCAATAACGTTAAACTTTTTTTTTTTTTTTTTTTTAAATTTGACGGAAGGTTCCGTCAACTATTTAGCTGTAATAGCTTTCTATGGTGTTCTGTCCTACCTAGTTACAGTAACTAGGTAGGACAAGTGAAAGGGGCTGGGCTTGGGAATAGTCAATTGAAGCTTGTTTTGTTAACCAGTTGATAGACAGACCCACCCCCCAAAACTACAGATTTCATGGGTGTCATCTGCCCTCTGCAGGCTGGTAAGGGAATCTTGCGCACAATGAAGGCATCAAATGATGCTGTGGCAGACCTGGTGCCAGTGGACGTGGTCATCAACAATACACTGGCAGCAGCTTGGTACTCCGGAACACAGAGACATAACAGGTATGCTAATTGGGCCTTTACCAAGCCCCGCCCCTTTCACTTGTCCTACCTAGTTACTGTAACTAGGTAAGACAAAACGCCATAGAAAGCTATTACAGGAAAACGGTTTCAGATTCAAAAATGCTCAACTGTTATTGGAGGACAAGAAAAAAGGTGCGGGGCCTTGGGGAAGGTCAATTAGGCCTTATCCCTCAAACACATTGCACTTTGAAGAGCATTATTAGCTTGGCTTAAAGAATTAAATGGAACCTAAAATCAACAAGCTTTATTGCTTTTGTATAATTCCTGCTGATGGTGTCTTGAGTAGAGCTTCATTATCTAGGTATTTGATTTGCCTCTAATTCTTATGCTGTCATTTACCATTCAATGGCTTCTTCTACAGGCCTAAGAACATCCCAGTGTACAACTGTACCACAGGTGGAATCAACCCATTTCACTGGGGAGAAGTCGGTATGAAAATCTATTTATGAACTTGCATGTAGTATACAGTATAGATGCACTGTATCTAATGTAGTTGTCACCTTAGCTGGTGATGGCAGGCTTGACCTGCCACCCCTGAGATTTTTGTTCACGTATCTTAAGACGGTTTATTGCACCCTTGCTATTCTACAAACTTAAGATTGTGAAGGCCAACTTTTCACTTTGGCCCCTCTAGTTACTTGCTAAAATTAAGTTTAACAGTCTTCTGCAATATACTGAAACAATGTATACATGCACCATCAACAGCATTGTTTAACAAAATTACTTGACAGGCTTTTGCCCCTGCTTCAGATCAGACCTAAAATCTTGAGACAGATGTTAAGGTTGCAGTATAAAATGTGTCCTTTAACTGAACCACATCGCTACTCGAGAGCGAGAATACTGGTGGTATGGTATCATGATTGAAGTTTCTTGGAGCTGAAAAAACACTCAAATGTGTAGTTACAACTGCACCATTGATATTCAAACAAGCATGTGTTATGGAAGTCAAAACAACTAACGCATACTGATTTTAATTGACATTTAAACACAACACTAATGTGTTAAGTAAATTGAAGTACTTGAATAGCAAAGCATTATACAAACTGTAATGGGGATTTTGTGAGTCCTCCCTGGAGGGCAAAGGTTGCCATGCAGTTTCATTGCTAGGTAATCTGGCTCCTAGTAAAGAATCTGCAGGACATGAAAACGACATAAGTAAAGTTGTCTGACTCCTGCTGAACACACTTTTGTCTCTTAGAGCACCATGTAATATCTACATTCAAGAGGAACCCCCTTGAGCAGGCCTTCCGCCGGCCCAATGTTAATCTCACAACCAATCGCCTAATCAATCAGTACTGGATCGCTGTGAGCCACAAGGCTCCTGCCTTCCTCTATGATCTGTACCTCAGACTCATTGGACGGGAGCCAAGGTAACGCAGTCATCGCCGACTCGGACATACCGATCCTTTCCTCACGCCAGCGCTGCCTCGCAGGCACACCTCCACTGCTTCTGTCGTCCTGTCTTGTTTTATTGTAGCTGCCTCTGTTCCACCTGTGATGCCAACACTCCTGTGTCATTGTGTTGTGACGCCAAGGATGCATAACCCAACAATCACTGATGGGTTCTGCAACTTTAAGTCTCTTTTTTACTCGTGACATGCGTTCCAGGTTTCCAAAAACCTCCATTAGGATGATATGGTAACTGGACAGATGGACTTTGTGTTAAGATGCTTTTGGTATGGCGACTCAGCTGATGGCTAATTAATATTTGGATGTGGCAAACTATGGTCTTCATTGTAACTGCAGTTGGTTGACATTTATTGATTACGTGAATGCGTTGATGTCCTTTCTAAATCTCCAGGTTACGCTCTGTGAATGATGGGTGGAACAGTTATCTACAGGGACGTTACCTTGGATACGAGTACATTTAAGGGGAGGCAGGGGGCAACCAAGTCATCCATTTTTTTTTTTTTCCCCTGTGTGTCCTTTCATGTCTCTGCAGAGAATTGTATAAACACCATCTTCAAGATCAACCCATTAGAGCAGGCCTTCAGAAGGCCTAATGTCACGCTGCGCTCCAATACCTTTACTAATCAATACTGGACTACTGTCAGCCACACGCTTCCAGCACTGTGCTATGACGGCTACCTCAGGCTGACGGGCCGTAAGCCCCGGTAAGGTTGAGACTGGCCCACTGTTTATCACGCAGGACCCCGCCTCTGCCACAAACCCACTCAACACTGTTCTCTATGGGAGCACTAATTGGTGGGGGGCTAGAAAAAACATGGGGCAGAAGAATCAAGTTTGGTGTTTTTGGTTTGCTTGACTTCATGGCATCGGCTGGACTTGTTAGTGAGGACAGAACAACACTCTGCAGTTATGGCAAGTGTCTGTTTCTGCCTGAGCATGAGGATTTGTTTTGGAATGTCTAGTGTGCATTGTACTAAATGCAGTTTGGTTTTTACATTGGAGGATCGCAAATGGCTGAGAGGACGCCCGGCTTTTGTTAGTAAGCCATGCCATGAATGTGACATCATTACATCTTCCACTCATCAAATCACGGAAAATCTGACGGCATGTTTTCAAGTTTTTGTCTTGAAGGGTTGTGTTCAGTAGGATACCTAAAATATGTAGTCTTAATTGGCTCTAATCTGACAATTTGTGTATCCAATTGAATGCAATAGTCTATAAAATCAACCTCCTGGAGGCATTTCAGCAACTACGTAAAACTACTGCGTTAATTGGCCTGGTAGCTGTCTGAAATGAACTTGGTTTATTTTCTTGTCATTTACTGTCCGCTACAGTCTGTCTGCACACCCCTTAATCCCTGCTGTCGAGGGTGTCGGAGTCAGTTACCTGCTTTAGACTCAAAATTATACTATTGGCATATGCACCTTGAACCTTCCTATTGTTTAGGTTCACTAATGTGCAACTATTAAGCAAATTTCATTTTCTATACTCTGAGACCCTCAGTGTTTAGTGCACTGCATGTTAACCTACTGACTTCAGTATTCTATTTAAAATATTATGAAATGTTAGCCTGGGTTTACTTGTGTTCGGCATGCTGGGTAGTGAAAAACCCAAACAATATTACACTATTGTTTGTTCAGCTGCCTAAAACTGCTGGCAGCACAAGTACTCTAAATCCAGTGTTTAGAGGTAAACAAACTGGTTTAACTGCTAAGCCTCACAAACAAATGTAAATGTTAACTTGGGTTTGTCAATGTGGAATACTCGCAGCACAACATGTGCAGATGTGAGCCTTAATGGTCAAACCAGTGAATGTCAAGGCAATGGCGGGTATACATGTTAAGTAACATTCTAATTGCTCTAGATTTTGTAGTCTATATTGGGAACTAGATAAAAATGGGGACCATGGTGGTCTTTCCTTCAAACATGGCTGCCTATCTCACTCACTCGTATTGTGCTGTCAGGCATCTTGTGTCACTATTATCCTGCTCTTCACCTCTCAAAGCACGTTCACTTCTCTGACTCGCTGAGCTCTCCACGCCAGTTTATCCTGCTTCACCCACACTATTCCCTCCACCTTATCTGCAATGTTGTGCCACGCATCTATTCCTCCTCACCGTGGTGTCTAGGATGATGAAGACGATTACCCGGCTACACAAGGCCATGATGGTTCTGGAGTACTTCACCAGCCACTCCTGGGTGTGGAACACAGACAACATCACCATGCTCCTGCAGCAGATGAGCCCTGATGACAAGAAGGTACAGCAGACTTAATTCTGTTTGCGGTCGACCCTGACAAGTGGCGTGACATGTTGGCCACGTCAACTCCCCTCACACTGCTACTCTGGCGTGACTCGCTCCTTTAGAGCTGTCACGTGGCTGGTGGGTGCCGGGTAGTGACTGCTGCAGTTGTGACTAGGCATGTGTCTGGTGGGCGGTGTTACAATGGGACCAATTCAGGCGTGATCAGCTTGGCTGAGTGGCCTACAACATACTGGATGGGGCTTTGGAATTCACATCTCTAGGACTGGTTGCTAAATGTAAAGGCAATGTACATGCATGTGCTAGTGTTTCAGGCACTGTAGTCCTCTTCGGAGATATATTCTAGGGGTAAGAAAACACACCAGAGAATCGCAATGTTGCGTGAGCCTATAAAACATTCTTATTTATAGCCTTTATTTGTAAAGGGGACCATGTATGATATGTTAACATCAGGAGATACCAGATTCATATTTATGCCAATGTCAAACTGCAGTCTCAGCGTTTAGTGCCACGCTAGCATTGCTATGACTGTTTTCCAAAATGGAAATGACAATGTATAAACTTGTGGCCCCTGTATCGCCAGATTCTTGCCAATACACAGCCCTAATGGTCCCCTCAACAACTGAGGTCTAAACATACGGCGGCTTAACAATGTCCCTTGTTAGTTTAGTTACACAAAATCGTTTAACCCTTGTGGTTGAAACTAGAGCAAATACCCTACCCAGTATGTGCAGAGTAACTTTTGCTCCCCAGTTTACTGAAACGTGAGCAAATTGGTTTTAGTAAAAGCAACAAGATGTCCTATTGGAGGTGTACAGTTAACCGTATGTGCCCTGTCTGTTGCTGTTGACCAGAGGCATGTAGTCGCGTCATCTCCGTTCACTCCAATGGACAGTTTTGTTTTTATTTTTTCACAGGTGGAGCCTCAAAATGGCTCCCGGAAGTTAACCATACTAAAAGGACACTATAAAGTTTATTAAATGTAAATCGGTGCTTGCATGTACAAACTGCCCACTAAGCACTTCCGGGAACTATTTTGCCATAGGTTTAGCCTCTCCATGAACCATGTGACCTTGACATTTTCAAACTGCTGTTGGCTTAACACTGTTCTTTTCATGGCTCTGTCCCATTGGAGGTGTACGGTTAACAGTGTGTGCTCTGTCTGTTGCCGTAGATGTTCAACTTCGATGTGCGCCAGCTGCACTGGGCGGAGTACATGGAGAATTACTGCATGGGAACCAAGAAGTATGTCCTCAACGAGGAGCTGTCAGGACTGCCTGCTGCACGGAAACACCTGAACAAGTAAGATGCTGTTGTGGATCACGCATGCCAGCAATGATGTCTGACTGGCTCAACTCTGGTTAATATGATGGTCATGTGTCCAGAGCCAGAATCCTGAGCTTCTAGAATGGCTTGTAAATGGGTTGAAGCATGTACCTCCTCAGTCTATTTAGTGTCACTGTGACGCCCTGCCAAAAACATAATGGCCCTGCATCTCCAAACCCTGCCTACATGCTCTATAATTCGAGTCTTTGTATTTGTAGTAAATCACTGGAGTTGTAGTGTGCCTAATATAATGTGAACTGGCAATGGTTGAAGGCTAGTGTGCATAAATACTCTTCTTTGGTCCTACAGGCTGAAGAACATCCGCTATGCCTTCAACACCATCCTGGTCGTGGTGATCTGGCGTGTCTTCATTGCCCGCTCTCAGATGGCCCGTAATATTTGGTACTTTGTGGTCAGCCTCTGCTTCAAGTTCCTGTCCTACTTCCGTGCTTCATCCACGATGAGGTACTGAGAAGGGAACAGGCCGGCCCCTCCCCAATATCTGTTGCCAGTCTTTCCCTGATATCCAAGGCTCACACGGAAGCATTTTTTTATTCCAGCGACCCACCACAGAAGAGCGCTTTGACTGCTGGACTCTGAAGTCCATTCTTGAGTCCACAGTGAAACACTTTGCGTATCAGATCTCTTCACCTGGATCTCCAGCATGTTATGACTATTGAAACGACCCAAACACCCAAGGGGTCCAGGACCCCCAGCTTCAGACGGCACTTGGACTTGTTGGAAATGAGGACAAGGCCTCATGTTATCATGTCATCCAGTGTACTGTAGAACCAGCTTCACTCAGCCCAGGACTTGACACTCCATGACTGCCTGCTTAAAAGCTATGCATTGGATGATTTGCTGCTGTGAGAAACTCAATTCCAGGTTTTTTTTTTTTTTTTTTTTTTTTATATATCTGTGTTTAAAACTAGCCTTCTGTGAAATTTAGCTCTTACACTGGGCAAAGGTTTTTATCTGGTGGTAGTATGTCATTTCGTAACTAAAAAATACCATTACATAGTCTTCGACCACTGTCGAACTGTTAACAGCGGCACTTCCCAGGCTGCTAAAAAGCTGATATTTGATACACTCGGAGGTAAAGTTGCACCACCATAATTTAGTGTTTTGATCCTTCTCTGCATGGGTGATCAGCTTGGTCAGACTTGGTAAAGAGGCACGTGGGTGTGTATCTTGAAGCAGGGTGTGCATATTGTGTCTTAAGATGACCGAGCGCAATTTTTTCAGTGCCTATTAGTACTTTCTGAATAAGACTTTTAAAAAAACCATCACTTTACTCTAATGTATGCTTGCCAAAATACCTCTTGGCTAACACTCGTAGCTCTGAATCCTAGAGGATGAGAATAAGCAAGGTAAGAGGTGATGCAGTGTACTTGATAAATAGCGACATAATCTTTAAAGCCTTTCCTTGCATGTCTGGATTGTACTTTCTGGTAACATGCAGACTTGCACACAGCTACACAGGATGCACTGTAACCCTGATGGAATGATGCTGGTGTAAGTGGCCTGCTACTTGAATAACGCTGCTGCGGCGATGCATGTCTTGTTGGCAATCCACCAAATGTGATTGTTTTTAGTGTAATCTTAAAGTAATTTGAAGCGCTTGTTAAGGGTGAAGTTTGCTTTGTGGGGTTTTCCTGCCCCACAGTTAAGCATGTCATTCTAAAGCCTTCATCCTGTTAGCTATTCATCGGAAATTATCTTCACTACGGTTTATGACCTCAGACAAACGACATAATCTAGTTTATGGTGACTATGACTGCACTGAAAAGTGTGGGGTTGCATTTGATCAATACACAGCCATATTAGAGATCTGTCCTTGTACTCTTGGTCTAGTAGTCAAGGTCTCTGGTTGTGGTGTATATGCGGTATCCATGTCAAGTTGGTGTTGACGAGCTACATGAAAAATTTACATACTGTTATAATTGGTTTAGGTGTAACTCCATTTGAAGTCTAAGGCTACTGGACCATTAACGACTAAATGAATCGAGCAGAAAATGGGTGGTGATGTTTGCTTTCTGTAACTTGCTATGTGGCCACAAGACTAAAATGCATCAACACTTTACTATATAGGAGTGGTTTTGGCGCTAACCTTTGCAGATCGAGCCATTACAGACTTTCAACAGATGTGTATTTTGAAGGCAATTTGGATTTATCTCGAATTGTGTACATTTTGTTAGACGAATGAGAATTTTAAAATGTATTTTTGCTAATATTGCATGGCTGTTTAAAAGAAGCTTTAAGATTATAGCTGCCATATTTGTACTCAAGAGAATCTAAAGATGACGGTAAATGTCAGTCAAGTGTGCTTTCATTAGGAATGGTAAGGGCCTGCATTCTATGCAGTGAAGGCTTCCCCCAGATCATAGAACAGTCAAAATTGGCATGTTGGTTGGGGAAGTGTTAGGCTCATCTACATCGATTGCTAATGTAGAGTTATTGGTGTCTACAAACCAATGTATATACTTGGTCAGCCTAGCAGTACATTAGTTTCTTTCTCTAACCTACAATATTCAGCAGTAGCAGTCTCAGGTTGTTTAGAGATAATCATCTGTTGCTTGAACAGGAAACTGCATGCTGTCCTAATTTGAGCAAATGTAGGTGATTGTTGTCGATGACATGCCCCTATAGGAAATCTAGATCTGAAAGCACTTTAATTTTGTTTTCCTCTTTCTGATTTGGTCCCCGTAATGTTCCTAATGGGATGGCCTGTGGAGTTATGATATGAAATGCAATCTTGTGTCCAAATGGTATGAGGAAGCTTGACCCAACATAAAGCAACTGGCCACATGCTAATCTTGGTTCTGTTGTCCTTGCAGTGTGTTAAATGTAATTAATTGTCCTACATGTCTATTACTGTATGTGCCTGTGATCTGGCTTGGACACAAGCCTTGCCTGATTGCACGCTAGGTGTCTAAAGTTCTGTCTACACTGGCAAATGGGTTAAAGTGCTGTCAATTTAACTGTGGGTGCCTTTGTTTGTAAACCAAAAAGATGGAATAAACAAACTAGACTTGTATCTGAGCTTGTGAATTCTTGTTAACTTCAATCAATCTTTATTTATATAGCACTTTTCATACAAATTCATGTAACGCGGACTTGGTGGGTGGTGCATTTATTGGAATCAGTCTTTCTTGACCATAATCCCTGTATGGGTGGTAAAGCCTAATGGCCTCAAGACTAATGGGGAAGGGTAAGCTGCTGTGTGGTTGGGTCACTGTAGACTTGTCGGTTTAGCAGTTTCAGATCTGTAGCCACTGAATGCCCCATTAACTACATGATTGACCAGATTACAGCACAAGGTATTATCTCCCAAAGATGTAAATATGAGGTGCCTTATTTGATTTACAGAATATTTTCTTTTACCATTGCTGATGTGGCAACATGTCTACATCAAAGTATCTCAATATTTTGGTTTGCGGTAATGTATCTATTCTTAAATCACTTTATTATAAACCCTTAATTGTAAAAGGGACAGTACAAATCCATTAACTTCAAAAGGAAAGATGCTTGTTACCAGATTTAGCGTAAAGCTAGAATGCCTGAGCAAGTTTACTTTGTTTTTTGTTTTGTTTTTTTGCGCAGTGCCGCCACACATTAGTATTGCTTCTAGTTTTCAACCAATTAGAAATCACAATGTATCTTGCTAACTTTATCACAATATATCTTATTGTAGCCCCTGTATTATATTGCCAATACAGCCCTACTTGTCAGGTTCTGCTAATAAGATAGGGTTCATTGAGGTAGTTGCACTGTCCCATCTGACACATTGTTAGACATGTACTTTAATGCTGTGGTTAGTTGTAAACGCCTGGCAACTGCTGCCCAGCAACTATGCCAAGCAGTGAGTCACAAGTTTCTGACCCAGGGGGAAGGGAGCATATTCATGAACGTGCTGGAGCTTAGATCTAAACATGTATGCATGCCTTCATTCCACTATGTATTTTTCGGGTTTTCTCATTGACTCATTCTCCCAAATTGCTGCGTTAGTTTTCAAGCTTACTGTGACGCAGTGAGCGCTAATGGTTAGGAACAGTTGGTGGCCTGACCTTAATCATCTGTTAGTCCATATTTATGCTCCGTAGTGGCGGCAGCAGTCATGCCCCTACACCTGCTGCCAGGCCAAATGGTATAGTGCACTCAAGTAATTGGGGTGGGAGGTACTGTAGGAATACATAAGAGCTTATCTGTGCGTTCAGAACAGGTCTGTAAGCCAAGTATATTTATATAGCCCTTAATCATTAAAGTCTCAACGGGCTTTACAGCCCACATCTTAAAAGGAAACAACCCCCCTTAACCTATACTGCTCCCCAGTGAGAGGGCAAACTTTAAAAACCACATGGGTTAAAAAGGAAAACCTTTGAAAGGGACCACAGGGAGGAATCCACCCTTTCAGGACGGTTGAGATGCAATAGGTGTCAATAGGGCAAAAATAATTAGAAATTATACATTTAATGAAACATATCAGATTGTGCTATGTGTGTGTGTGTGTATATAAGAACTAATGCTTTTTTTAGAAACTGAACACATTTTGTAGGATGATAAATCCATCAAATACAGTACTAGCCAACTGACACATGCAGGAGGATTTGTCTCAGGATGTACTTATACTAGTCACGAGCAGGTCTGCTCACCTTCTATCCGCTGAATATAGCACTAACCTAACACCGCTGGCTGCACATTGTCTGTGACCATGGCAAGATCTCCACCTGATGACACCCCCTGGGCACAAGCTTTGCCATCCACACAGTTTACAGGACTGTGACAGCATCTCCAGTTCACCACAGGGAAAGAAGGGTACTAAACGCACACGAGGAGCCCAATGTATACCCATTTAGGCCCCTAGGCAGAGGGGAACGCAACTGTTGCTAACTAAATGCCTCACTATACAAATGGGTTTGATTTTTAAACAGTACTAGCACCCCAAAATCAGCTGGTAGGAAGAAGTGGGTCCCTGTGAGAAGCTATAAATCCTGCTGACTATAACTTTAGTGACATATAACAATCCTGCATTTTGTGAGTCAGTGTAAGGCTTGTGGTTGAACATATTGTATCACTCAGATAAATAGGAATCTGACAATCCATGTTTCTTTATAGGTAAACAATATAATCTTAACATCACATCTCAGGTAAACTGGCAGCCAATGACGTTCAGCCAGGATTGGAGTTATGTGACTAAATGTTCTAGCAACGCATCGCTCCACTGAACGGTCATGCAACTCGTCTCAGCTTTTGCTGTGCTACGTCACAACCTACACTTGATTAGCAGTATGAGTACACTGCATCACACAATTGAATGGTCCTGAAAGAACAGCAATGCTGTGAAAACCCTCAAAGGGGAGGACACTAATATCACTCCTGCTCTGTAAATCTGATGCATCTGGTGCATCTTACATACTACTTCATGAGTGCCACACAGAGCCTAGGGAATTAAACAGCTTTTTGTAAAAAAAAAAATATATATATATTCACTCACATTCAATACATTTCAAAAGGGCAATTCTAATAACTTAAAGTGTAATTTTCCTGTGCGTCATTACTGTCTGCGTCCCAGTTTTCAGCCGTTATTGTTTAATTGCTGCTGGTTTTAACAACAGCAGCACTATCTCCGTCCACGTTTTGGTTTTGGCCGAAGAATAGCACATTCTACACTTAACCTTGAACAAGAAAACTCTTAGCTTTCACAAGGCAACAGTTTTACAGTGAAAGCATTTTGGCTACAAAATGCTCCCTAACACACAAACCTCCAGCCCTACACAGATCTATTAGCCATTTAGTGTCCTGGGGGAATGTCAGTCACTGTTGCTGAGGATGTGGACAGCTCTGTTCTTTGTCTGTTTCTGGCACTGTACTGGAATCCATGCGGAACTCACAGGTGGGTTATACATGAACGTGATGTGTTAACTATAATAAATACTTGGCCCGAAATATTTTGGTAACAATAACATCGAGAAGACTTTTAAACCCCATGTACAGTATGTTCCTATTATGTGGTTGAGTAATCTTCATTTTGAAATACATTGAAATGTTTTCCACACTTGTATCTGTGTGTCTACTAAGTTATCGTGCTTAATTTGGCAAATTGGTTTTAACTTTAAGTGAGCAATGGTGCTGTATTATGATGAAGGCACTTACTGTACACATTTGAATGCTAGAGTAAGAATGTGTTTTTGTTTTTTTTTCCTTTCTTTTAGCTTCTAAATGTGGGCACCCTTATGCAAGGAGCCTAGACTACCATCTAAGGATTGTAGGTGGTAGTAAGGCAAGATATGGCTCACATCCCTGGCTGGTCAGTGAACTATTGATACTAAAGTGATCGAGGTTTGATATGTGCGGTCTTCACTCGCAAGTGTATGGTGCTATGTTGGCTGCGCACAGGTTTCCCTGCAGAACAAAGGCTCTCACTTCTGCGGAGGGGCGATCCTGACGGAGCGCTTGGTGATGACTGCTGCCCACTGCTTTGGGTCGCGCTCACGGTGGGCTTTCTTACTAAGTGGCAGACACCTTTGACCTGCTGTTACTCGCCACCACCAAGTTGTACAAGTTAACACTTGGTCAGCCTGTGCAGGACAAAAGTCTAGGCCTACTCTTGTGACACACTGTCAAAGTAAAAGGGAAGCAAACTAATATTGATACACTTGAGCACTGCACATTCTTTAAAATGTAATTGTGTAAATATGCTGTGTAAATGTAACAAAAATATAAAACAGAACATTTCTATAAATATACAGTACATATAAAACGAAAAAAATATAAATGTATAATTAAATAGCAAAAATCTGAACTGCAGTGGACTTTTAATTAGTTGTCAAACATACTGTTACCTAAGTTTAAGTTGATTTCTTAGACTATTATATTATATATTACTCTGTCTAGTCTATATTTCTCCTGTTTTGGTGTCTATTCTTCCCAGAGATTTCCTCAGTGGTGTGAGAGTGGTCGTAGGGGAGTTCGACTTGCAAATAAGAGATGAAGACTAGAAGTTATTTGTCATCAAGAACATCTCTGTCCATGAGAAGTATCAGCACACTTTGCCCATGAACTACGACATTGCCTTGTTGGAGCTGGATAATCACATCCGTCTAGGCAGGTTTTCTTAGATTTGTTGAAAAATGGTTCAGATGCATGAGTTTAGATGTGCTTCAGAAAGTATATCTTGCTTAAGGGCAAGAATTGTTCTCCCAACCCAACAGGTGCAACTCAAGTGACTGAATGTCAGGGAGGTGTCAAACAGTGGTCTAATTAGACAGATTACCTTAAGATCAACATTATATTTAGTCATTACATTTCTACTTTGTATATAGTGATGGTTGTATAAACATGGCTTCTCTTCAGGAGCACGTGTTCAGCCCATATGTCTGCCTCATCCGGTTGAAAACATGCCACCTAAAACCAGTTGCATTGTGGGAGGATGGGGAAGAATTACGGAAAGTAAGACATTTTTTTATTTGAAAAAATGAACACAAGTGGATGTCCCCATCATGTCAGCGTATTCCTTTGACACAATGAATGAACATGTTACTCTACAGTTTCTTTTACTTTTTCAATGTTAAAGTAGTCATTTAGTGTTATACCAAGTGTTCTGTTCTGTTGGTTAGCTGGCAGACGTCTTCCTGTGCTACTGAGAGAGGTCTGGCTTGACCTGGTGGAGCCAGCTTGGTGTAAACACGTCCTCCAGACAGTCCCTGGCGTGTCCAATGCTGGGGGGCAGTTGGGTGTCTGTGGGGGTGACATCATGGGGCAAGGGCTGTGGCCGTAGCTGGGGTAACAACAGGAGACACCCCCCTGCCCTGCGAGGCTCCCCGGGGGTCTTCACCGACGTCAACCTGCTGCTGCCATGGATCAAGAGAATGTTGCGCACCGGTTGTTGAGACCCTTGGATTTAGCAATGCTGTCTTTGTAGCATGAATCCCAGTGCTTTAAAGGTATACTAAGACCAATGTTATAGGTGTGGAGTAAGTTAACTATCCAAATCACTCCATTTATAATGTTCATTTGGCCTGTTATAAGGTTCTTAACTTCTCCCCTAAAACCTGCACGTTAGATTCAGATCTCATGAGCTCAGTCTTATTTACTATGCCATCAAAATGCAGTATGTGTTTGCATCATTACATTATATGCAGCAGTCTTATTAATACTTCCCCTACTTCAAACGCTTCACAACAAGATAAACACACAATCAATAAACATTGTATGGAAACAATGGCAATAATATTGTTGAAGAAGGCAGTTGCTCTAATCATTACTTTGAGAAATATGTATAGTCTAGGTGTTTTGTGTTAGTATATTATTCAATACAATATATTTTGTCTGCTATTCTTTTCATGTGTACAATAGTGGTTGGGCTGTACAATGGAAGATTGTGTCAAGTGAGTTGCCTACTTATATCAGAGATATTCATCTTATAGTTTAACATGTAAATCTGTGATATGCAAATGATTGCTGTGTGTGTGTGTGTGTGTGTTAGATCTCTGCAGTGTCAGCGATGGCCCTGTGAGTGTCACTGAGGGAGTGATCCAAAACCCTGCCCCTGCAGGTCATCACTATGACAACAATGAGTGAGTGACATTAGACAGGAAACAGAAACATCTAGAAACCAAAGATTTTCTAATTCTAGAAAGATGGCGTTGTAATGCATTTCATTGGAGAAAAAATGGAACGCATCTGGTCTCTTAAGTGGGCGTGTCACCAACGGCATTTTGCTGTGGAGTCTGACGTAAGCAGCGCCCAGACAAAAATATAATATATACAGCTAAATATACCATGCATGGCCTGAAACAAAGTCAGTTTACCACAAAACAGTTCACTCCAGAAATACCTTGTGGCCTCAGATTGATAAGTACTTGGGAAATAATGTAATATCTCAAAATACCCACTTACATTATAGAAATATTGGGCAATATTGTGGTGACAACCGTGTACCTCCCCATTGACTTGAATGGAACGCTGGGTGGTTCTGGTCTGCATAAAAGGTGAACGTCCTTCCCCCTGCACCCCCTCCCTTCCAAAAATCAAATGTGGAAGTGCCATCCGTTGGAACCTCTCTGTCTAAATCTCTCTGTAGAAACTTGAGCCCTTCCATTGTCCAGGGGTCATTATTGACCAAAATCAAAAGAAAATGATAACATTAATCTAAGCCTCCTGCAAAGCCTCCTAAATTTACCCTAAAAATTTAATTTTGATAAATAAAATCAGAATTATACTTTTCGTACCTGCCACAAAAAGTGTCTCCTATTGTCATAGGAGATCATGTTTGACGTTTGAGCAACTCTGTGCCATAAACCGTTTCTGAGTCACACACATACTAAATAATTTAAGATTATTTATGAGGAAATACTTTGAGTTTTTAGGCCTAACCAGGTATTTAAAATGCTTTAGTATGAAGCAAAAGATGCTAGCATGCATGCTAATTTAACATTGCCAGCATTGGACATTTAGGGGACATTTGTTTATGACTATTTGTAGTCTACAACTATAGCTATAAAAATGTGCCAAAATTCACATGTTCAAATGTGTTTTATTGATATTAATATTGGGGTGGTTCCTTAAAGCATCAAAAATAATACATTATTATAAAGTATTGTAGGTTAAACTTTGCTTCTTTTTCACCAGTCTGATAGAGGGCCTATACTTAGGCTCTATAGTTTAATTAACTGGACACTATTGTCATGGCTTAATGGCCCTGCCATGCTTCCTGGGGTTTCCCTTCACTCCCTTGCTTGTCTTGTCATTACACACAC
>JAODUH010000021.1:0-14978 GCA_027564835.1 Typhlichthys subterraneus | reverse complement strand
GTGATCTACTATTATTATATTAAAGCTGATTTTGATAAACTTGGACACAGTGTCTCCTCCTACTTCAACTCCATAAAGAACACGCTGGAACTGGGTGAGAAGACACCACCCATATTCCAACACCTGTAAAAGAAGCGTCGGGGCTTGTATCTTCCCGAACAATTCCAGTCCCAAATTTTCAACAACCTTCTTCACTGACAAAGCAGTGTCCGTTACTGTCCATTTACCGGTCCTCGTCGGCCTGACCTTTTCTTTTCCAGTGAACTGTGACACTTGTCCCCCTAACACAGCCTTCTGCCCCACCCCGATGTCGTCCCCTGCAGCGGATCGTAAGAGTTTCTGCACCATCCACAGTACAGGCTACCTGAAGAGCTGGCCTCCCACCAAGATGGGTCTGGACGAGGACAACGAGCCCGACAACGAAGGCTGCAACCTGAGCTGCTTAGTGGCCATCGGCAGACTGCACCCCCACATCGTCCCCCAGCCCAGCCCCGCAGACATTCGGGTCAAACCCACAGAGTACGTCTCGCGGCACGCCATCGACGGGAAGTTTGTCTTCGTTGACCAGAGGTGAGGAGAAGTATGGCACAAACAGGTTTTTTAGTGTTTTCCTTTGGCTAGCCAGCTAATGCTAACTACCTTTTGTCTGGGTAAGCCTGCTATGATTGAAGTGTAATTGAGGTAGAACTCAAAGTGTTTGTCCACATTCACACGTGTCTCTCTGGCATGCCTTAATTGTGTAAATCGGAGTAAATTCGGCCATCTTGTGTCCAGAGCCACCGCTATTCTCGCCTACCTGCCACAAGAGTTGCTGGGAACATCCTTCTATGAGTATTTCCATCAGGATGACATCAGCCACCTGGCAGAGTGCCACAGACAAGGTGCCCTAGTTTGTATAGCAGTGGTTCGCTATGTGGGGATTACACACATAATTATTACATTATTATTATGATGAATCTAGTTTTGTACGTTATCTTTTTGATCAAACTTTTATTATTATGTGGGCCAGTGTTTGCAGCGGTGGTTGATATTTTGTGTGTGTTCCTAGTCCTTCAGATGAGGGAGAAGATCAACACTAACTGTTACAAGTTCAAGATCAAAGATGGCTCCTTCATCACGCTGAGGAGCCGCTGGTTCAGCTTCACCAACCCCTGGACCAAGGACGTGGAGTACATCGTCTCCACCAACACGGTTGTCTCGTGAGTACTCTGGAGATGCTTGCATAGTGTTTACAATGGAGCGCATGCCCTTGCACTTACCATTGTTGAGCTACTTGAAGCTTACTAGAAGCATCCCGGCTACATTTGAAGAGCGTGTGTCTATGTACAAGGACACAGGCTATGCAGCTTAACAAGGCAAGTGTCTATTCAGGTTCTGCTTTTTGTTTCTCATTGCGCACCACATAACGTAAGACACACATTAACATAATAATACAACATTTTATTTGTAACGCACGTTAAATTAAATAAATCCCAAAGTACTACAGCACAAATAAAATACCAATAACACCACATCAAATAACACAAATTAAACTGTATAAACCAAAAACTTTCTTAAATAGGTGCAAGGTCACTTTGAAAAACATCCAGAGTCTGTGGTGTCCTAAGGTGGCCAGGCAGAGCATTCCACAGACTGGGAACGGCTATAGCTATCTCACATAGTACGTAGCTTGGTCCTGGGAGCTTCCAGAGTGTATGTTGAGTCAGAACGGAGAGAGCGTGTGGAGGTTTGAGGGGTTCTTTGAGGTAGGGTGGGGCGTCACCATGGATGCACTGGCATGTGAGGAGGGAGTCCAGTACCTGTACACATTTCAAATGTTACTTAAGTCTGTTGCTTAATACGGTCAGCTAAATGGTGTATGAATGGCGTGGTAGCTAACGGATAGCATGTGGTCTGGTGCAGGTGTCCTGTGATGGAAGGGTCAGACTATCCACAGTCTGCAGCTTCTCCTCAGAGCATGGACAGTGTTCTCACTTCTGAAGGTAACATATTGGCGTTTAGCCTTTTTAACGGCTTACCAGTGTTGTGACTGAGGCACTTGATTTGTACAAAAGAAATGTTAGAATCTTAACATGCTGAGTTTTAACCACACGTGTTGTAGTAGAGATGCACCATTTACGTTTTTCATGGCCAATCTAGTGTGTGTCTGTCATATATATATATATATATATAAAAAATCTTTTTTATCTGATCAGCCAGTTCTGGTTCTGGACAATTCAAATTTTCATAGTAAAGCTTTTACAATTTTCCTCCATTACGGTCAACTTCCTTACATCTTCTTCTGCCACTGAAGAATATCCACACTGACGTGTCTTGTCCGTGTAGGTAGCTACAGTCTAGTAGGAGAGGCAACATCCGGTTGGGTGAATGGTGGGCTGTGTGTCTTCTGTTGACAGGTGGCGGTGGGAGACGTGTGCTGCAGATGGTTCCTGGCATCCCAGGTGGCACCAGGGCAGGAGCAGGAAAGATTGGCCGTATGATCGCAGAGGAAGTGATGGAGATTCATAGGTGTGTCTGAGCACAAGATAAACTGGGCCCTGCGATTGTTAGAAACCAGCTGGAGATTTGGATGGCTAGTTTTTTAGTTTGGTCTGATCTAGGTGGTTTGTGAGATCGAAAATGTTCACTGTCTCTTCAAGCTGCACGCTTATTTGGGATGCTCGATTTATAGAAGAAAATTCATAATTGGGATTATTTCGATTTCGAAACGATTATTTAATGCAGTTACTCATTGACTTTGAAAAGATATTGTTGTTGTTGACTTACTATACTTAAAAAACAACGAACAGTGGAAACACCTTCAACTGTGAAATGTTCCTTACATTTTTTTTTGAAGTTATTGCAATTGTTAGGAGCGAATATGAAAACGTGATGACATTTTGATTAATTGCACAACACAACTTGTATATAATCTGAGCGACTAATCAGTTTTATATAATATTTCTGATGAGGGATTTAGTTTTTTTGGTGTTTAGTCCAAGTGAAATGTAAATAATTGGATGTTGCTTGAATCATTATTGTAACTGTATTTATACTGTACTCTTTTGTATTTAGCAAAATCCGTGGCTCGTCCCCCTCTAGCTGTGGTTCTAGTCCTCTAAACATCACCAGTACCCCTCCTCCAGACACCTGTTCCCCCGGAGGCAAGAAGGTAATGTGTATACACACACACACGCACACGCGCGCACATTGCTAGGAATCACCGGAACACCTTCTTTTATTACCTGTTCTCCAGGGGATGAGAAGTTAAAAAAAACTGGCACATTTCATTATTATCTGCGAGGGCTCGTGTTGACCTGCTGCACAAACAAGTCTTCTTTTTATAGCAGGTGTTTTTATGTCATTTGAGAGCAATGCTATCAGTATTCCCTCTTGTCAAATGTGCTGTTGCAGTTTGTCTCTAGATCAGATCTGTGTGTGTGTGTGTGTGTGTGTGTGTGCGAGCGCGCACGTGTGCATGTAACCTGGAATATCATCTTATATAAGGTCAACCTCTAACACACAATATCTTATTTAAAAATTAAGAGAGAGACTTTTCCAACCGGCGTGTATTATTTGAACAGTTGTAATGACCAATAGAGAATATCTTGCCTTATTATTGCAGACTGGGAAGTACATTACATTTCCTGGCTACTAATCGTAACACTTTCTATAGGTTGAATGGCCCCACATACAGTAATTACATTTTGTTCTCAGGCAAATCTGATTGATCATGTACTGCGTGTTAGCGCCTGTTTTAGGCATATTTTCATCTCTCTCTGGCATTGCATGTACGGCACAGGACGCACATGGCTAAAGCCATGTTCTGCATGGATGCAAAGAGCAGGTCGGTTTTGCAGTGAAAATTCTATGCCTCTGAAAAGCAGGTGTTATCCCAGTTACCGCGATTCTTTGAACAGGGGAAGCAAGCAGTGGCAAGAGGATTTGATTGCTTGTTTGCTGTTAAAATAAATATTTATTCAACTTCTTCAACATAATTAATTTGGGGTATAAATACGATCTCCATGTCTGATAATATAGACAAGTAAGCTACATCCAACGTGAAATGCGGTCTGACTACGCTCGCTTTTACGCCGCGCTTGCTATCATGCGTACATGAGGCCAATAGTAACAAAAAGCATGGATTCAATACTCACTTGAAATTCATGTAGGGAGGGACATACCTTTCCAGCACCCTGACAATGGGTGGCTCACTGAACAAACAGTGAACACTAACCCGGACACTGCCTGTGTAGATTCAGAATGGAGGAACCCCCGACCTGCCCTCGACAGGAATCATCGCTGGACCCGACTCTATAGGATACCCCTACTCTAACCAGTCCATCATGAGTGCGTATACACACACACATTTCAGTTCATTAGCCACTCATAATCATAATCAAGTGTATTAATGTGCTTTAGCCAGTGTTGTCTACTGCTGTGTGTGTGTGTGTTTAGGTGATAATTCCCACCTGAGCATCGACATCATGGATGAGACTGGCTCCAGCAGCCCCAGTAATGACGAGGCTGCCATGGCTGTCATCATGTCCCTGTTGGAGGCCGACGCCGGCCTGGGGGGCCCCGTGGATTTCAGCGACCTTCCCTGGCCTCTGTGAGGTCCCCAAAGGGCCTCCGCAGTCCTCGGACCTCAGAGCTGTGTGCGGGGAGACTGGAGTCGGGCTGCATCGTGGCTGTGTCATGTTCCACAGGGCTCGCTGCGTAGCACCTCGGCCCACGGCCAGACTATTACTCCAGGGTACTCCGCCGCGGCCACGGGACAGAGCTGCAACGCTAAGATGGCCGCTGAAGAGCACTCCTCTCTTGACTTGACACAGTCTCTGCACCCAGTCAGGCCAAGCCACCCACTAATGGCAGCCCGCCTCGTCACATAACCAACTGAGAACCTTGCCCACCCCCTGTAAC
The DNA here is from genome assembly GCA_027564835.1 of Typhlichthys subterraneus. Taxonomy (NCBI): domain Eukaryota; kingdom Metazoa; phylum Chordata; class Actinopteri; order Percopsiformes; family Amblyopsidae; genus Typhlichthys; species Typhlichthys subterraneus. The sequence continues at coordinate 10,076 of JAODUH010000021.1, read as the reverse complement.
ATTGGTTACCATAGAAACTGCTTGGTAGCAAATTCCAGCTGGATTAATTTGCGACATGGCTGGGGGCCAAGTCGTTTTAGACATAGCTGTGTTTTCCAACACACCAAGATAATGCTTTGGAAGCTCTATTTTAGAGCCCAAATACAGTAACTATACCCAAATCTACCTACCTACCTATAGTGTTTTCTGAGGAGTTGAGTAATAATGTTCTAATGCTAGCCAACAAAATGCAGTTGTTAATGTTTGTGTTGTTCAAATGGCCTGCTTTGCTTTTTGAGAACATCTGCCAACTGCAGTGTGAAGCTTGGCATGCACTGTCTGAAACAAACTTCTGCAGGTTCATACGTACAAAAGGATGCCCCTCTGGGCAAACAAACACCTCATTTGTGGCCAACTGCTCCCAAATGTCTCAGGGGCTTATACCCTGAGTAGCAGCAGTACTGTAAACATACTGCTGTTAATCGGGATGTTTTCAGCTACAGTAAAGTTGTCATGTTTCTGGTTTACTGCCAACTTAACTCCTGTGGCTGCTATCACCATTCATGTGACCAAAACAAAACATCTATTTTTATTCGCTGTTAGCAAGTGGATCTTCTCTCAACCACTGCTACAGGAACCTTTCATATACACTCTGTAATTATTTGAATATTAACTATCTCAAACATGACACTGGCAGGAATTTACACTACACACCCTAAAGGCACACTGAATTGGATATATATTTTAAATATTTTAAATTGTGTGCCTGCTGGGCTATTTGGTCATTACGTAATATGTAAATAATAAAATTGCAATGCCATCTGATAAACCTTTGTGCTAGTTAACAGCAAATCTGGTTGTGGCAGTGCATAATAAAATGTCAACCCTATGAATCCATGTAGGCCCAGTCTACAGTGATTTCTAACTACCCGATCACATAGAGTAGCAAACGCACTCGGAGCAGTCATTCGGTTCAGTACAGGTCTGATGAAACTGTCTATTCTGTTTTTTGTCAATTTAGTTTTTATATTCAATTCATGCAGTGCTCGCTTTAAGGCACAACTGTGGGAAGTATCCAAACTACTGAATATACACAATTAACATTCTTTTATTGGTTAAGGACTGTAAAGAGATGTATATTTTCTTTTTTAGATATTAACAATCTGTATATGTAATAATGACTATGATTTGCTTTATAGTTTAGTGTTTTCGGCCTGTCAAAGGGACATCGTGTTTGTACATTTTAATTTCTATGCATTTTTGCCATTGTGCTCACTTATCTTGATTTTATTATCTTCTTGATATGCAAACCTTTGATTTCCAGTGTAAATGTTTAGTCCATTTAGCTAGTTTTCAAACATGTTTAATAGACACTGTACCTACTATGTGATCGGGCTGTTAGTGACACCTGTTGTAGGTTTGAAAAAAATGCTTCAGGCCTGAACAGCCAAGGACAAAGTGAATAACATTACATCATTGGACCCCCTTTATATTTACTAAACTCAGACTTATTTCCTATATCCTTCCGTATAGTGATTTGTAAAAAAAAAAAAAAAATTAAATCAATTTATCCAATATTAAAAAAAACTAAAATAGTTTCTTCATAGAATTCTAACTTGCTGTGATATATTTTTCTTTTTTTTTTTTCTTTCAAGGGACAATTGCACATTGTTACAGACATTACAGAAACAATGTTTTGGTTTCAAACACTAAAACGCACCCAACCCCACCCTCACCTCAAACCTCTGCCTGTGACTGCTGCTCCAGATTGTGTGCATTTAGTCTCGTGATATTCACGAGCCCTACATCGCCTAGCTCGCATATGTGTATAATGGAATGCTCTATAGCCACATTTTCACCACAACTTGGCCTCTCTCGCCGCTGTCTGCTCAACATGGAAGCAAAAATGTGATCTAGACAAGTATAGAAAAATGTTCACCAGAAGAGGAATAAAGAGCTTAACGTTTGTGTCTCAGAAGAGCACTTATTTTTCTGTGTATTATTCCCTATACAGTATATGATAGTTGACTACCTAACTTTGCCCTGTTGCAGAATGTAGACCTTGATATGGGTCTTTGTTCTGCTGTGATCTTTTTCTCATGATACCCACTGGGAAAAGCATTGACACCTAATCTCTGCAACTAACCCTGCAACTAATTGTGTTTTTTTTTTTTTTTTTTTGCAGACAATCTGCACATATGATTATCTGGGATTTTCTTTGGCAAGTGCACAACTTCACTTTATCAATTAAAATGGTTTAGTCACCAAGATGCGCTAAATTGGCTCACTCACATTGGCCTGTTCTATGGAAGCAAGCTCATTATTAAACTCTTAATTGTCTGTCTGGTCGTCAGTTTGCTATTATTCTAAACACTGTAAAACACACTTGTGAAGCAATGATCAGTTGGAGAAAAATACTGTTATTGTTGCTTGAAGAGTGTATGAGAGCCAAATTGGATCAGGAAATGGGAAAAAATATTAAAGGCACTATGAGGAGTTTTCTGCTATATCTCAAATAAGTCCATGTTTATGTAAACAATATTACAAATGTGACAATATCAGTGATAAAAATGGCAATGTTATGTTCTTCCCATTGAGTTGGCTTCTCAACAAAAATGTGAAATTATATACAGCATACACTGTAGACTGAAGTGTTTACAATATGGAAATAGTATGTACTGTGGGAAACCCTCTATCTTGCACAAAACTCCTCATAGTGCCATTTTAAGTGTTGAGTTTGCCATCTATTGGGCATGGTTTTTTGATGGTAAGGAAGGATTGCTCTGTTCTCATGTTTTTTCTATTTTTGGTCATTTTATTTTGACACTACACATTACAACAAAGTGGCCCTTGTTGATATACCCATCACCACTCAAAAATGTAACAAATCTTTAAATATTATCATGTTCAAGAGTATACTTTATGCAAATATATATGAGTATGATGAGTGTATTGTATGTATCGACAGTGAAATATTTTTTAAATAAAATAATTTGTTTCTGTCAATTTTGAGTGGTTTCCCTTTACACTATATTAGCAACCATTTGACATTAGTAGTTAGTTGGTAGTATACCTTAATTGGTATAGACACATAGTACCACAGTTGGACATGTTTTGAAATATGAATTGTTCTGCTAAGACTGCCTTAGATGAGATCCATGTTACTACAGGGTTAAGATTGTGGTACAATAATATATCGCTTCACAAACACCTGACAAATCTAAGCAATTGAGCTTCAGTACAGCTGTGTGCTGTGCATTTCATTGAATCAGTGCCATTTCATTCATTCAGCCTACAAGTGCAACCAGGAATTACCACTTTCTAGTCAGACTGAAGTATGAGACAAAAGCATTTTAATGAGATTACAGAAATCCTCCTGCCAAATAATGAGCAATAAGAGTCTAGTGTCAACCCTTAGCCAAAATGTCCTCAACCACAGGTGTTAGATACTAAGTCATTCTGAGAAAGCTTGTCATTTGAACTTTTGACAGCCTGATAAGTGAATTAGAGAGATTAAATATGATAGTGTATTCTGATTCATTTTTGAGGGTTTGATCTATTCTGTTTGTAAATTTAACATTTGTAATTGAGACACTTAAATAGTGGAGTGGAATGTTAGCAAATACGGAACAATGTTGGATATCACAGACATAAACTATTTAATATTTGTAAAAATATGTCTTTCTGGCTTTATGGAAATTCCCCGTTTTTTAAATTAGTTGTCTACTGATATGAACATTCTCAAGTGATATTGCTTTGATATTGCTTCTCAAAAATGGAAATCAACTATTTGAATCAAAAACAAAAGAAACAAGTAATGTATGATAAACACATTTATAATATTTATTAGAAAAAGAGTAATCTATTCTTTATTCCTGTGCATTCATGGCAGCCAACTCATAATGTAGCTAGCTCAGTGTGCTGTGGTCAACCTTGGGCGTGAGAGTGCATCAGATGGAGTGTTTATCTATGACAAAATTAACAGACCTGTTTGAGCAGACAGGGTACAGGGTAAAATGGTAAAATACAGCAATATAAAAACACTGCATGAATAGAGAGTCCTGCACGTTAGCACCTTATTGTAATAAGATGGCCTCTATAATTGCCAGACAGAAAAAAAAAACTGGTTATCTGTCCTTGACCAGAATTCCCTCATACCATAGGCTATACCATGCTTCTTACTTCAGGTGAGTGTGGACGTTATGATTGACACAGCAGTGTTTCAGTTATGTCCAAAAACACATTCACAGATTTACAGAGATCAAGATGTCCGCACGCGCACACAGATAACCCACCCACTCAAACACACACGCACAAAATGTAATCTACAGCAGTGATTCTCAACAAGGTCATCTGCCTATGTGGTTTTTGAGACCACATCTTGCTTTTGGACAACAGTGAGATTATCTGAAATAGACTCATTGAAAAATATTTTCATTTTTAGCTAATAAAACATTAGATTTATATATATATATATAAAAAAAAGAGAAAATTAAAAAAAAAAAAATCTATTTATTTTCAATAGTATTTATACAGTATGCTATTATGTTGTGTCATAAAATTTTCAAATTAAAAAGTTGCGAACCGCTACAGTACAGTACAGTCATAGTGTCTTAGGTTGAAGGTACACAACACTGCAGGGACATGAATTGGAGCCACGTGACAGTAGTGGAGATCAGCAGACTGCCTGAGCTTCAGCCTGTCCCAGGATCCAGTGCTTCTGATGCAGGCTTCAGCCCGTGTGTGAGACAAGGCAAAGTGGAATTCTGCTATTGGAGGGGGAGGTTGGGATGGAAGCACAGAGACACTGACTGTAGAGAAGGTGGGGTGTTGTGTGTGTGGAGGGGAAGACAACTGAGGAGAAGGCTGAAGACTTGGGGGGTTGGGTCTCATGCAGAGGGTGGGCTGGTGTCGGGGTCAGGCTCGTGGTGATGGCAGCTGTTGCTGCTGCTGGCCTCCTGACCGTGAGCTGCCTCAGGCGGGCGTCCACAGGCCGCCGCGGCCGCCCCCTCCTCCGGGTGTCCCGGCAGGGTGTCCAGCTCGTCCACCTGCGGCCCCGGCGGCTGCAGCGCCACCAGCTGGTCCTGCGGGATGTCTGCGGCCGCCGCCGCCAGGTTGCTGGTGGACTTGGACTTGACGCACTGGAAGTCCACGTGGCGGCTCTTGCCCTCCTCCTTCTCCCAGGACATGCGGATGAACGGCCTCTGCACGTAGTTGTAGATGACCTCTGGGCGACCGCCGGGACGCCGCTTCACCTTCTCCTTGTAGGTGGGGTAGCCTGGCCAGAGAGGGAGGTCAAAAGGTCATGGTCACAGATGTCGTTCTGTTGTCTAGCTGAAATGCATTTTCTCAGAGAGTGAATCTCCTTTTTTGCATATTTATTGGGAAAATCGCCATGGCGATTTATGTAAAAATGCCTAACGTGCTCCACAATTCATAAGAAAATCGTTTTGAAGCAATCAGCTGTCAGAGAAGCTGTTTGGAGCAGTCATGTCAGTACAAGTCGACTCTAAAGTCTTCATCACTTTATATCCCGACAGTGTGTGTGTTAAGTAGACAGACACATTTCCACTGGGACTCAAACTATTGTAAACCACATGCCACAAACCACTGGTTTAATGGGATTGGTCGCTATACAGCTTTCCCATCTAGACGAGGACACAATGCACAGGGATACTACATAATCCAAGGATTATTTCAGATTGCAGCAGGTCACTCACTGTTTCAATATATACACACACAGGACAGATTGGGAACAGACCTGTCAGCTGTAGTGGGGATATATTTGAGAGAAACATTATGCTTTTCTGACAAACTATGCTCTGGGGTTTTACAAGTACAAAGCCAACTTCTTAAAGCAATCCCATTCTCCACGAATGGAAGTACAATGCATTCCCCGATGCTCCTAATCCAATTTCACCAGTACAGACAAGATGGCTGTGGCTCATCTTTCTGACATCTATTCTAACCGTTGAGTGCAGATTCATGTCATCATTTTAAGGCTCAACCCACAGACGGTGGGCGACCAGGAACCCCCGTACCTTCTATGCCTAGACGGATCTTCTTCAGTCCCCGGTCCTTGAGGACTGACTTGGCTACATCCCGGTTCTCGATGTACTTGAAGAAGCGGTACAGCTTGGTGCTGTAGATGACTGTGGAAACCATGGAGACAAGACGGTGAGTTCAGGGGAAAAGCTCCCGTAGCTCTACCTTTACACGCGTGATGAAAACAGAAGGCGTCGCTTCCACGGGCGCCATAGTTACTCTGCGAGTACTCCTCTCCCATCTGGGGCGGGTACTCCTCGTCCCAGTCCACCACGTCTTCGTCCGTCAGCACCACCACGTGGCACTCCCTCTCCCCGCTCTGGGCGCTGGCCACCATCAGCGGCAGCACCATCTCCTCCAGGTAGCACTCAAACTGACGCCGCGCGCCGTCGTTAGACAGCTCGTGCATCAGGGCACCTTCGGGGTGGAGGGGAGGGTGGGGTTGTACAACATAGTTGCTTTTGAATAACAGCACACTTGTGTGAAAGTACACAAAATGACACATCAAGCAACCACCCTACACAACACTGCTGATTATCTGCTTAGTGTCAAACTTCAACAAACAGGGCAACATACAAAACACAGTGATTTATAGTTTTCGACTTCCCACAACTTCACACAACTTATTTGAATAGCATACAAATACACGTAGACATGCGTAAACAACCATGAGCCATATTTTATAAACCTATATCAGAAGTTAACAGTAAGGACCAACTGACCTAACCTATACTATTCACCACCGTAAAAACAGAAGTCTACATAAGCCTTTATAGACTAAATATGAGCAGGCAGGCACCGTTACAGACCTGATAAGTAAACCCGTTAGAAATGTCTCCATAACGGCTTTAAAATAGAAAACGATGCCATGGTGTTATGTGGGCAGGCGAGCTTCTGCTGCGCGGCAACGCTAACGTCTCAGCTAATCGTGACCTACTTTAAACGACGCACAAACAAACAACTGAGCACACAATAATAAGCAATGTCAACAGTAATAAGCAGTCTTAGTCTCCGCCCCACGTGCACACACAATGCTTCACGCTCTCACAAAAACACATGAGGTCTGGCTGTCCATGTAGCCCTGTATCAAGTGCAAGATAAACAGTTTCGAAGTCGCACAAATATGTCAACTGAATGAGCTGCTGCCATTCTCAGCCCCCACAGAAGATTGGCTGGGTTGAAAATGACTAATAAATAGGCTGCTGTCTTACGGACATTAGTGACCAGCTGTCCACTGAACTAGTCAACGAATATCCCCCGTCCTTCATTACCAGCTTACCCATCACCAATAACAAAATACAAATAGAAAAAGACAAAAAACATCCACCCTCTATTTTCTATTATAAAAAATAATGTATGAAAGCGCCATTAGAGTCTACATGAGTCCATCTCCCTCAGTGAACAAGCTCTCTTGGCTATCAACAGGAACGTTATGTAAGACATAGATGCATTGTCCCACCCCCCCCCACACACGCGCACACACATCCACTATCTCTGCCTAGCTATGTCTCCATGTAGTGTAGACGGTGGTGGATGCAAATAAGGGTTCCGTGTACTCACTGAGGTCTCTGCACTTGATGGTGCTGTAGTTGAAGGCGATGCAGAGGTAGTCACATGCCTCCCTCAGCTCCGGAATAGAAACGCCGTCGGGGCAACGGATTATCCCACACTTGTAATAATCCTGCCATTTCCACAGCGCACACCAGCACGGCGAACACGCACACACACACACACACGCGCGCGCACACACACACACGCGAGGTAAACAAGCAGCAGGCAGCAGTCACGCAAGCACGTCACGCACGGGAGAGAGAAAACACGACGCCATTATTGATGCTGCTACACTCACACAGGGGAGACAAGGAGAGAGCGAACGAGGCACAGAGCGAGAGAGAGATAGAGAGAGAGAGAGACACACACACAGCGGGGAATGGGGAGTGACGGCCCCCATCCCGTCGCACGCACGTACGCTCACGCACGCACGCACACAGCAGGCTCCAAAGCTTGCCCACGTCTGAAACCACTGTGGTCTCAATTGTCAGTTCAAAATGGGGCTCTGTGCAAAGGGCAGGAACTGAGCCAAACAAGGGGGGCTTAACCAGGCTTAAAGGCACGCTTCTTGATTGTGTTACGTCGCTCCCGGAAGCCCGTATTTCAGTCCCAGCTCACAGTAGGTCTGTGGCTTCTGGTGGCTGTAGGGAGGAGGAAGGTGGGCGGGGGGGGGGGGGGTGGAAGGGCTGTATGGGGAGTAGTGAGGAACGCCAGCCACGTTTCAAAGCAAAACAACAAGGTTTTAACCACTAAAGCTAATCCCACAATTAGGAACGTTCCTTTAGTGAGCTGTAATTAAAATGAAATGTATCTACATAAGACAAGTAAAAACAAACTACTAGAAATTGAGTTAATAATAATAATAATAGTAGTTACTTTCTTATGACAAGGTATGTGACTACACTACTAGCTCATTGAGTAGGTCACACATTTCACTGTATAGATTACACCGCTTTTTGCCTAAACACTAAAACAATACAGATATTATTACGATGTTATTAATGCAAACTGCCCAATCGATTTGCTTCACAAAAAGCAAAGAGCACAGTATACCGATTAGACTACTGACAACAGACTATGGCACCTGGCATTGTACCTTCACCACAATAGAGTGGAGGGAAGGAGAAAATAATATGACATATTTAGAAGAAGATAGAAAGACAGAAAGGCACACAAACAAGTGGTTCATGTAGTTTCTGTTCCCAAATTGGCATATATATTCTAAAGGCATATTGTATCAATTATTGATTAATTAGTATCAATGAATAATTATTGATTAGAATCAATTCATAATTAAATTATTATTATATTACCTCCCCCGTGCACTTGTTTATAAAAATATATAAAAAAAACTACAAAAACAATTGTCGTACCAGAATGGCTCTGAAGACAGTGGAACTGATGCCATCAGCCACCTCAAACTCTCCCTTCTCATTGGGTCTGGTGAAGTTGTACTCCCGTCCTGAGCCAAACATCCTGTAAAACAAGACATGACTTGAGTAGAATGTTATTGATCCACGTAGCAAATGTGTCCACTGGGTAAGAGCAGTGTGAAGTAATACAACAATGATTAGATCGCATGTGCATTCAAGCCTCTCCATTTGCTATTCTGATCATTTAGTGTCTAGGTGTGACATGGACATAGACCATTTATGTTTGGTGTCAAACTGACTGCTTAGCTGTACATGCTAAGTAATGATCCAATAAAATGGAAAAGTTAAAGATTGTAATTTCTAGGTAGTATTTTTGGCTAAACAAAACACAAATGTTAAATATACCTCTGTTGTCATAATATGACCTAAGTGGAAATGCTATACAAAACACAGACACACTTTCGTCGTCTTAAGTCTGTAATGGCTTCCTTTGCTGACAGCAGTGTGAGGAGAAATTAATATCAGAAAGAAGAGAAAGAAAAATACAGGAAATACCAAACGGAACTCAAGAGTTAATATGTTAAAATACCCTGACAAGCTAAAACTCATACTAAAAAACTAAATAATTAAAAATAAGTAAAAGCTAAAGGAAAAATGAGATTGAGGCCTGAAATTGATTATAACTTAAAAAGGTACAGTCAGCTATTGCAAGCTAATTGTATGCTAATACACTTTTTGTCAATTTCACGAAATATCTCCTTGCATTTTGCTATCTTACTGTTCTGTGCGTGTTGAAAAAGTAATCCAATACTTCAACACAGCCCTGGCTCCGTAAAGAGCAGCATAAACAAAGTGGCAAACACCACTCACATTAACAAAGCCGTATTACTGCGATTTTCTTCACAATGCAAGTATGAAGCGTTACTGCGGAGGGAAATTGTGTTGATTTGAGCTCGAAGGTACCAAGCTTCTCGAGAATGACTAAATCCTTATTTATACTTAAAGGATGAGTGTGTCATCTTGGAAAAACCAGTAACTTAGCCAGATTTTTAAAGATACAATCGAAAAAAAGCACCGCCCCTTGCCTCAATCATCCTTCCTAAACCACGCCTCCAATACACGTGAACA
>JAODUH010000020.1:3785322-3799945 GCA_027564835.1 Typhlichthys subterraneus | reverse complement strand
TAATCGCAGAGGAAAGTCTTTCAAAGCTATATACATTGTATATATGACACACTCACACAGTATGTACTGTACAAAACAATGTAAAGCAAAGCTAATCGCAGAGGAAAGTCTTTCAAAGCTATATACATTGTATATATGACACACTCACACAGTATGTACTGTACAAAACGTCAGACCGTGCACACATAGTCCCGGAAGACAGACGCACATTAAATCTCATCTCATTTCATGTTGTTTCCATGACCTTAGTTTGTGAATGCTGAGTATGCATGGACCGTACCGTGCGTGTTCTCCAGTTTCAACCTATTATTTATCCGTTCAGTTAGCTGAAAACAAAGTTACTGCAGTGGCATGTTGGCGTTTAAGCTTGGGAAGGAACTCATTGTTCAATTTAATTGACTGGCCAGTACTCTGTGGCCTTAACTACATACATAGCTGTGAGGATTTATGGAGGAGGAACACATGGATGGTTGATCCCCTCACACAACTGCTCCTCTCCTCTCCTCTCCTCTCCTCTCCTCTCTCAGGAGTTCTTGTTGAAGATTCTGTGTGTGTTCAGGAATCTAATGAAGCTGAGCATTTTCCCAAGAGACTGGAACATCATGAGACTGCTCACCAGCAAGTACGACCAGTACCCTCATGCATATAAAAACACGCACACACACACGCACGCACACACACACACAATATGGATACATCAGAAAATGTTTATATTCAACACTGAATGCCAGGAGAGGTGGTACAATATTTAAAAAGAAATTGTGACCTTGGTGTGTGTGTGTGTGTGTGTGTGTGTGCGTGTGCGCGTGTGTGTGTGTTTGTGTGTTTAGTATCATTGTGACCACGGTCCAGTATCTGTCACCAGCTCTACATAAGAACTTCACAGAAGCTGACTTTGATTTCAAGGTGAGTCTTTCCAGCACAAACAAACATATTTTCAAACACTAAACATATTGTAACATGCACACACACATAAAAACCTTCAGCATTTCAGAAGTCTGTTCTTTAGATTAATGTATCTGCATGTTATGTTCCTGTATAGTATACTGTGCATATAGGCCTGTTTCCCTATTGCTTTTTAGACCAGCATTTGCATAAACTTTAAATACTGTAAGATTCTGCCCCTTTTATACATTTCCTTGAGGTCTTAATGCATTTTATCTGACATGGTTAAGTGAAAATACCACACCGGTTTTTCCAAAGACCATATACTGTATATTGCGCAATTTTATGATTTGCCTAAAATGGGGTTTACTTAATTAAAACCTGAATTATAAGGAAAAATGTGTACACATTGTACACATGCTGCATGCATTGCACACATGCACACGCGCGCGCACACACTCAATCACACACACACACACACAACCTCGCGCACACACACTGTGATTTCATGCTGTGACCTTGACAAGGTGGTTGGTGCTTTGGAGTGACACATACTGTTATCATCTGCTAGTTTTACACAAATATTGCCAGTGTTGTTGTGAACACCCTGCAGCTCTTCCCGTGGTGGTCTCTGATCCCATCCCGACACACATACGCTAACACACAGTGTTAGACGCCACTCAGACGGCAAAGCTAGGAGCACAGAAAAGCAGGATTGAAGTGAGGAGAAAATCACATTTAATCTTCTAGTTCTAGTTCTAGATTGATTGCAGATGAATCCACTTATTTATCGATTGTAGTAGTGTATCGAAAGGGGTAATGAAAACATGTTTCTCTGTAAAGTATCTGTATAGTGTTAGTCTTTGTGTAACATTGATTATTTATGTATATGCACGTTCTGTATAAGTAAACTAAAAAATAAAAACAAATATTCTACTACAGTAACAGCCAGGGGTCTTCAGCATACATCGGAACACCTGTCTGCTCTATAGTATTGCCTGAAATTGACAAATGTTTTCACACCTATACTGTAGCCTTCTACAGACTCTAACTAGCCACATGTAATCAGGTTTATTAGGGATTGTGGTGCTCCCAGCTGAATCTTCACACAGCATCATAGGGAAATGAAGTGTCCCTTCAACATGTGTGCAATATGGGCCACACACACGTGCCAATGTTTCCTACGTTGTGAAGACAGTGGAGATGATTTGTAGGAACATGATTCGCTTGAGTGCTGTACTGTGTGTGTGCGTGCGTGCGTACGTGCATGCGTGGGTGTGTGTAGGTGTGGAACTCTTACTTCAGCTTGGCGGTGTTGTACATCAACCAGCCCAGCTTACAGCTGGAAACCCTCAGCTCGGCCAAGAGGAAGAAGCTTTTAGACAAGTAATCAACACACACACACACAGCCTTATACTGCATATGATCTATAGCATTGTGGTGTAATGTGAGAACGGTTTCTAATGCTTGTGTGTGCAGGTATGGAGACATGAGGATGATGATGGCCTATGAGCTTTTCACCATGTGGCAGAACCTGGGTAAGACAGACCACACTCATTAAACACCATTTAATTAGTGCAGACACATTCATATGTGACTGGAAATAAAAAATATAATATATAATACAACAATATAATAGTGTATTCATGAACAGTGAAGGGAATCTGTATTCACACATTATTAACCTAGTCAGTAAAGTCTAAACATCATAATTAACTATTTAATAAACTGTAATCAATTAAAATTGAAAGAAAGTGGTTTCTTGAAATGTTGGTGTTGGAACAACATTGAAAGATAACAGACAGGAATGAATTCTCCTCTCATGGATTTACTCTACTACAGTATACATGTAATAGTCAAGACATTAGTGACATCTAGTGGACACCAAAGTTACAACTCTCTACTTTTATATCCAGCATTGCTTTCTCATTTATGGTATATTGGTTTAAAATAATAATTTGTATTGTCTAATATGATGATATGTATAATCATATTATTTGGCGTTCCTAGGTGAGAATAAGGTCCACTTCATTCCTGGTATGATTGGTCCTTTCCTGGGAGTGACTCTGGTACCGCAGATGGAGGTCCGCAACATCATGATCCCCATATTCCACGACATGATGGACTGGGAGCAACGCAAGAATGGCAACTTTAAACAGGTTTCCAACCACTTCTCCACGGACAAACAAATAAAATGGACGTCTTTGATCACACAGTTTGAAATGAAGCAAATGTTGAAATATGCTATGGTGCGTGCGTGCGCGTGTGTGAAGGTGGAAGCTGAGCTGATAGACAAACTGGACAGCCTGGTGTCTGAGGGCAAAGGAGATGAGAACTACAGGGAACTCTTCAGCCTGCTGTAAGCATCTGCTTATTCACACCCCCAGATTCCTTTGTCTCTGTCTGTGGACTGTGTGTGTGGTCATCACCTTGTAGTGTTCAGATACTTTACCCTTTCCTCCCCTCTGGTAAACAGATCTCTCTTCTTCACAATGCACTAACATTTCTGCTATGTTTGTCTGCTTTAACCTGTGCCGCGGGATTAGAACCCAGCTCTTTGGGCCATACCCCAGGTAAGGCATCTCTCACGGGAGGGCGTTCCACTCACTCCATGCAGGGTATAGACCTGTGCTAGCGCCACCTCGTGGATATGCAGGCTTCAGCAGGGCCTGCAACACATTTACTACACTAGAGCTTCTGCACTTCACTACCAACACAAACAACTGGGTTCATTAGATTAGATAACCAATTAGTTAAATCAGACGTTCTAGTTAATCTTTATCTTTCTCAATCTGATTAGATTGCCCCCCAATAATAGTGTTATACTTACAGTACCTCAAATTGTTTACTTAATTTAGGTGTATTTACATCAGTATTTCATTAATGTTTTTATTAAGCAAAGCAGTGTGTTAGTCCAAAAGTCCAAATGGTATGAGCATGGATAGACGGAGAGCAGCCTCTTAGAACTAAGAAACATAAAATAAACATGTACCGGTACATAATATGAGAGACTGCAGTACGTTACAGTAGAAAAGTATCTAAAGTAACCATATTGAAGAAGAACCGTAAATAACTTGACGGTAGCCAATGACCACTAACATGGTTGTGCCGTCGTTCCGCTAGCCTCCTGGAGAAGATCGAACAGGAGACATGGCGGGAGACGGGCATCTCCTTCGTCACCTCCGTCACCAGACTGATGGAGCGGCTGCTGGACTACAGGCAAGGCTCACTCTCTGCCTCTTGCCCCCCTCTGTGTGTCTGTACTGTAGTTCAGTAGCAATACTGTAATATTACTGTAATATTACTGTAGTAATACTGTAGTAAAGCAGCAGTACTGTAATAATACTGTAGTACAGTAGCAATACTGTAATATTACTGTAATATTATTGTAGTAATACTGTAGTACAGCAGCAGTGCTGTAATAATACTGTAGTACAGTAGCAGTACTGTAATTATACTGTAGTAATACTGTAGTACAGTAGCAATGCTGTAATAATACTGTAGTAAAGTAGCAATGCTGTAATAATACTGTAGTAATACTGTAGCTTTGTCACAACTGCCTGCTCACACCCTGCAGTCTTCACACAGAGTAGATGGATCAGATGTGTGCGTGTGTGTGTGTGCGTGTGTGTGTGACAAGGCTGTGTATATCCCTCCGCAGGGACTGTATGAAGGGAGACGAAACGGAGAACAAGAAGATTGGCTGCACCGTCAACCTCCTGGTGAGACTCAGAGCGCCCGCTGAGAGACGTCTTCTGATGCTTACACATCTGGGTTATTGGTTACCCAGCCAATCACAGTGCAGATGAATTGACTGTGAGTGTGTTGTGTTCTATTCTCAGAACTTCTACAAGTCAGAGATCAACAAGGAAGAGATGTATATCCGCTACATCCACAAGCTGTGTGACATACACATCCAGGCTGAGAACTACACAGGTATGGTACACCTCAACATAGCCCGACTGTGTTATTTTGGTAAACTCTGGTTCCAGCCTCTGTTGCTCCGTGTTGTTTTCATACAGTAGTATGACAACATCTCTGCACACACACACACACACACACACACACACACACACACACACACACACACACACACACCTGTGTGCGCAACAAATAAGCAGTAAATGTTGAGGGCAGAAATTCTGAAACAGCTGTTTGCCGTCCTAATTTAGATTAGGTTAGATTTTTTGCTAACCTGACACGCCATATGTATCTGTGTCTGTTCCATCTTGGAAACCGTCCATTAAAACTGTTTTAAAAAGGCAGGAGCTTTCAAAAAAATACTTGACTTTAAAATCCACTTCCATCGAGAAAAGCCTTTTTTTCTTCTAATACATTCTAAAGAACCTGATGCTATATTGCATCATCTACTATGTTAACCTCTGTAGGACCCGCCATTGTTGCTATCAAGTCGCATTCGTCACACCTAAACCACGCCCGTAGCTAACAGTATGACACTGATTGGCCACTCACTGGGTTTACCAGCCTGAAACAACAATTCCCAAGCTCTCCAGACTGATTCTTACTTCACTGAGGCAGCACATGTTTTTGGGCGGGGGGGTCAAGAAGCTAGAAGAGGATTGTGATGCATGATGTAATCAACATGTGGCCTATAGAGAATTGTTGTATCAATTATGTTTGGATCCCGTTTGAATTGTGACACGAAGTACAAGTGATGTTTGTCTATTTAAAAGAAAGTCAAGAGAGTTGCAGTTTGTTGTCAAACTATGAAGTGATATTTAGTTTTGTGTGTAACCGCTCAGTGAACTACAGCTTTCGTCTCGCACCAACACAATGCTTACTTCAGCTGGGTTGTGTCGCGAGAACGTCATGATGTAACGTACGCAACTTATGGGTTTGTAGTCATACGAATTACATATTTTCCCAATCTTATACTGCGACTTTCTTAACTGGAACATGTTTCTTTTAAATAGACAAATAGTCACAATTCTAATGGGATAAACAAATAGTGTGATTCTCCACTACCGTACACATTTCTTTCAAACTAAGGTGCCGTAAAGTGACCAGGGCTCTCTATTCCCCCTCACAGAGGCTGCGTTCACATTGCTGCTGTACTGGGAGCTGTTGCACTGGGAGGAGAGGCCACTCAGAGAGTTCCTCCACTATCCTGCCCAGAACGAGTGGCACCGCAAGGAAGGGCTCTGTCGCAAGGTCATCCACTACTTCAACAAGGGCAAGGTTAGGAGGGCCGCACACAGACATAGGTCATCCACTACCTCACATCCAGGACAGTTCCCAGGTGAAAGGGTTTGGGGAAGCATCCTTAAGGCCCTAATACACTTGCTGTTGTGCAGCGCGTACACGTACTGTAGACAAGCGGCTGCGTCGCGAAAGGAATTGTTCATATACTTGCGTGTGCTAGGAGGATTTAAAATATATCCAGTAGGGGGCAGATCAGGGCCGAATCATCCCTGGCCGAAACCCTAATATTACCTTAACTATCTCAGAATTTCCAGAACAATAACCAACATGTCAACATGTGGAGCGGCATGGAGACATCATATACTGTAGATGTTAGGTAATTACGGACTAGCTCTACTAACTTCTCTTCAAAACTTCCCTCCATTGTTCTTTGTTTATAACCTGCTGTTCATCTGCCTGTCCGCTCCTGATACTGCCCCCCACGTTAATGTGCTGTATTGCATCATGCGTACGTGTAGCGTTAATTATGTGTATGCGCACAATCTACGCTCCAAAGGAACGCAGGATACGCACCTGCTATGCATGGTAGCCATCTTGCGTATATAGTTCTATGGTACACGTATGCGTAATTAAAAGCAAGTATATCACAGGCTTTACTGCTATTTGATAAATTATATAATTGTAATAAAGTACTTCCAGAGTACTTTTAATAATGTACAGCTGTATTATATATATTATATCTAATAAATGGGTTTAAGGTCTGTATATAATCTCACACATATTCAGTCATTCAACATGCTCAACATTATATATAACCTGTCATATGTACAGTCATTTCCAGACAATAATATGTACTGTGTGTGTTTTAGTGTTGGGAGTATGGCATACCCCTGTGCAGAGAGCTGGCGTTTCAGTATGAGTCTCTGTATGACTACCAGAGTCTCAGCTGGATACGGGTGAGTGGGTCTACCTACACTACTGCTGTTTCAGAATGTATTAGGTACTCTAATGTTAGATTTTTAGCTTTGGGTGTTGTGCAGAAATATAAGTAAATGTTCATTCTGTGTGTGTGTGCGTAGAAAATGGAGGCAGCATACTATGACAACATCATTGAGCAACAGAGGCTGGAACCAGAGTTTTTCAGGGTGGGATTCTATGGCAGGAAGTTCCCCTTCTTCCTCAGAGTAAGTGACTTCATCCAGCTTTATTGAACTACACCACTCAGTCAGTCAGTCAGTATATATCTCATAATAACATGTCCTTACAGTTTCTTTGTGCCAATTTGGTTTATATTCATTATTATACCAGAACAAAGAGTTTGTGTGTCGAGGCCACGACTATGAAAGGTTAGAGGCCTTCCAGCAGAGGATGCTGGGAGAATTCCCCCAAGCCATTGCAATGCAGCACCCCAACCAGCCAGATGAGGCCATCTTGCAGTGTGATGCACAGTGTATCCTTTGGCAAGTTGCACATGCCTAGGCAAATACTCCACTACTCTGCATTAAATGCTGTTCATCACATTCCCACTAAGACATGTCTGAGCAATTCAATAATCGATTCACCAATAACCATTTAAATTCTTGAAGCTCTGTAATAATTGAAATGTTCCACGTTTTACTTCAACCTGCTATCAGAAGGTATCATTGAGGGCTGTATGTAGGCCCGCCACCTGCAGCCACTGTTATTTCAAACCTTCTCCACCCTTAGTCACAGTTTTATGAAGGTCAAATGTTGATGTGCCCGTATCGTGACCTGGTTGCATCCCGATAGTTATCCCTGCTCCGAAAACATTTGCCAGCATACGGAGGCTACCATAGTGTACTGCTCTTCAGATATGCTACTGGTGGGGAAACAAAACAAATGGCTTACAAAGTGTCTTTAGTTCCTTGACCTCTGACCCCTCAGACCTGCAGATCTATGCGGTCACTGCGGTGCCGGAGAGTGTGAACGTCCTTCAGATGGAACGGGTACCGGACCGTATCAAGAGCTTCTACCGGGTCAATAACGTCAGGCGGTTTCGCCACGATCGGCCGTTCCACAAGGGGCCCAAAGACCGCGACAATGAATTCAAGGTGAATGGGACATCAGCTGCACTAGAAAATCCATATGACTTTATTTGAATACAGTTTATTGTGCAGCAGTTGTGCTTCTTCAAACATCAAATGTGCATCTGTGTTCTCCAGAGTCTTTGGATAGAGAGGACCACCCTCATCCTCACCCACCCCCTGCCTGGTATCTCTCGCTGGTTTGAGGTGGATAAGAGAGAACTGGTGAGTGATGTTATCAGACAAACACACTTACTTTATTTGTTAATTTCACACAAACAAACACGTGTATTTGTTGTGCAATGTCTCTCCCAGCTGGAGGTAAGTCCCCTGGAGAACGCCATCTACGTGGTAGAGAATAAGAACCAAGAGCTGAGGACTCTGATCAGCCAGTACCAGCATAAGCAGCTCCATGGCAACATCAACTTGCTCAGCATGACCCTCAACGGGGTCATCGACGCTGCCGTCAATGGAGGCATCGCCAGATACCAGGAGGTACCCATATGAATCTTCTGATTGGCTGAGAGGCCTGCATCTGTGACACGATAAAACAATATTGGTGTATTGCTGAACTCGTTTATTAATTTAATTAATTAATTTATTGGAAATTGCTTAAACATTAGTTTTTTTTTCCTTTTTTTTTTTAATGCATTTTGATCGTTATTTATTTAGCTCGTATTCTTATTTGTATGTGCTGCTGTTTGTTTGCCAGGCTTTCTTTGACAAGGACTACATCACCAGCCACCCTGAGGACACAGAAAAGATCACACAGCTTAAAGATCTGATGCAGGAACAGGTGCAGTAAACCCAGCGCCCATTGTAACATATTGTGTTGTTAACTCAAATAAATCTGGTAAGGATGCACCGTGGGCGCCTCCCTAGGGAGGTGTTCCAGGCACGTCCAGCTGGGAGGAGGTCTCGGGGAAGACCCAGGACTAGGTGGAGAGATTATATCTCCACATTGGCCTGGAAATGCCTTGGGATCCCCCAGTCAGAGCTGGTTAATGTGGCTCGGGATGGGAAACGGGAGATTGGGGTCCCCTGCTGGAGCTGCTGCCGCTGCGACCCCACTCCGGATAAACGGATGACGATGGATAGATGGATGGATGTCCCCTAAAAAAACATGAATTTATGGAAATATGCCCTTCACAGGTCCATATTCTGGGAGTGGGTCTGGTGGTGCATGAGAAGCTGGTGCACCCTGAAATGCGTCCTCTGCACAAGAAGCTCATAGATCAGTTCCAGGTGATGAGGACAAGCCTCTGCCATGTGAGTAGTTTAAAGTAAAAATGTAAGCTATAATCTATTTTATACTGTATACGTCCTGTTCTGGGGCATTTTGTATTGTATTCATGCATCATTTGCTTGTTTTGCACCACCTATCATCCCTAATGTCTATCTAGTATGGCCTAGACATGGACATCCTACAGTACATGTTCTCATCAGAGGCAGCATGAATATTCAGAACAGTGCTTCTATGTGGTTCTGCAGGGGTTGCCTGGTTTGGACAAGCCTGGATCAGCGACCAACACTCCCAGAAGCATCCTGGCCTCTCACAGCCCCATGAGCCCCGAAAGCTTCAAACTCATGCACCGGCACAGGTTACCGACACACAAACAAACATAACTGAGTTGTTTCTTCGACTACGAGCTAGTTCATGTAGTCAGTGACCCTCAGATGACCCCATGCCTTCATGAAGTCACTCATTAAACACATGTACTGCCTTCTCTCCAACATCTGTCTCCACTGTGATATGCCCCTCTATCTGCTTATACTGTATCACTAATAACCTTCTCTCCTATAATACACGATAAAACGCACTCACACCTGCCCATTTCACTACATTATCCTCTCTATCTTTCTTTCTGTCTTTCTTTCTTTTCTCCGTGAAATAACATAAATTCTTAAATTCTGCCATTTTCTCTCTTCTTTCTCTCCACTAATGCATCGTCCATCTATACGATGTCCTGTGCTCTACCTTCCGACCAATGCCTCCATGCATGTTTTGGTTCGCTCCTTCTCTCCTCTGCTCTCTCGTATCCTCCCTCCCATCCTTGCTCCTTGTCTCCCTCCCCCCCCCCCTGCTCTGTGCTTTCCTACATCCGCCTCGCCTCCTTCCTCATTCACGCTCTGCAATCCTTCTACATTCCCTCTTCCTTCCCTCTCCCCTATACGCCTGCTTCCTTTCCTCTACCCACCCTAACCCCTCCCCCCCCCTCCAGTTCCATAGCAGTCTTGACTCCAATCCGCAACTCCTCCTCCTCTCTCTCCTCTCACAATGCCAGCGAGGTGGGCAATGTGGGGAACCTCCTCATCCTGGCCGATGGCATGGTGTTGGAGCACCCTGAGGACCTCTACAGCATGCAGGTAGGCCAGTGGTGGTCAGGGTTGTCGTGTGTGTGTACACCCCGCCTGATTGGTTCCCGTAGACAGGAAACATTCTGTAGCATCTTCTGTCCCGGTCACTGTGAAAATGGTTGTGAAATGGCTGTAAAAATAGTTTAAATAGGTCTAATACATTTGAAATTTGGTAAGAATTGTATATTGTACCGCAATGAGTAGATATATTGGCGTTTATAAGTGTATGTTAAATCCACTATAATCACATTGATTCAGAAAGTCAATTTAGCTGTATGAATTCATGCAAATTGTGTAAACATTGTTTTGACAGTTATGCTGTTATGACAGTTATGTTCATTTTCCAGCCAAGCCCCTCCTCTTCAAGTCTTAGCTCCACCCACTCTGCGCCCTCTCAGATGATGAACTCCGCCCCCTCAACTATTAGGGGTAAGGAGCTACTGGTGTACAGTATGCACCACACTATACACCAAACTTGTACTGAAATAACCTTAGGTGGAACATGCATACATAATATCTGCATTTTGGCTACAATGCCTACATTTCTGAAATACTGACTCTATATTTATTTTACTATATATGTAATAACATTAATAATGGCAAACAGTATCTGTACAGTATACCTGGGGAATTTGTCATATAGTTGAATTTGTTGTATGTTCATTGGACTACACATTACCACAATTACTGGTGATAATGGCGATGCTCAGAGGAATGTTTATTTTATGATTATCGCCATTTATTCAAATGTTGCTTCTCTCTCTCTCTCTCTCTCTCTCATTCTCTCTCTCGTTCTTGCTGTCTTGCTCTCTCTCTCTCTCTCTCTCTCTCTCTCTCGTTCTCTCTGTGTGTGTGTAGTTAGTTCTCCATCTCTGCCAGACAAATACAGACACAACAGAGACATGCTCATGCTGCTGCCCCCACACAGAGAGAGACCCACCAGTGCCATGTACTCTAACATCATGGAGAATGGACAGGTAATTATAAAGAGAGGCTAAACACCGTAGTATAGGACTGACTGATAAGGTTGACAGTAGACTACGGAGATGTAATACATGGTACTGTAGTTTTATTTTAATGGGATTATTATGGCTTGCTTGTCATAAAAAGACCCCTCACTTTTCATATTTCTGTATTTTAAGTGATTAATTATTAGTTATTTGTGAGGCAGGTGTTTAAAGTCCGTAACAGTAACTGCGTTTACATGGACCCTATTATTCTGATTGGAATCTGGTTAAGACACAAAATAAAATGCTCCATTTAAACGCCACGATCAGAAGAGAAACGGCCAACCCAATCAACATCTCTTCCCGAAGCAGAGGGGTATATAACCCATTATATGACCCGATTCTACCATGTAAACGGTTGAACCTGATTACTTCCTGGTTGTGTTCTCATGCGCATGCCCCGACATACGTTTTGTGTGATGCCGGTAAACTATTCTGCACAGCCACTGTACTGGATGTATTAAAAGAACGATACAAAGTCTGGACAAATCAACTGCGACGTACGCAAATAAGTATTGCGTTCTGTTGGATGGTGCTGGCAACAGTGTGTGTGCCCGCTGACAGCCAGGGCCAGTCTGTGCGCATCTCTCTGTTTCTCTGTGACTTCATCTGGAGCCGTACATTTCTCCACTAGTTTAGCCTCACTCTCTGACGTACCCTACAGTATAACTAGAAGCTGGTGTTACCATTGGCTAGCAGGACACGTTCCATTCTGAGCTGGATAATGTGTGCATGTTTAACATCAATTCCGTTAAGTTGTGACGATGAATGTAAACACCAGATGCAATTAGGTGACATACAGACATAATCAGGTAACCCGAAACTGTCAATCGGAAAGATTCCATTCGATAAGACAAAATAATTATCCTTGAAAACCCAGCTAGTGTCTCCTCTATTTCCTCCAATATTGTGGTGGCAGTTGTTGTTTTGCAGATTACTGTATGTCCAGTATAATGTTTGAAATAGTGTCTTTGTTTAGCCAATGAACTTCCAGCGAGCGCTGTTTCATCAGGTGATTGGTCCGTGCAAACCCTGCAGTGATCCCAACCTCTCTGTAGCTGAGAAAGGTAGGCATTCATGCTGCACTTGCACACACCAGTGATACAACATTCAGAATGGAAGTTGAACAGATGAACTATACATTTTGACATGAAATTGCATTAGAAATACTTCTTCCAATATATACAAAAGAAACAACATTTGAATTACATTTATGTTCTCCTGTTTATATTCCTTTAATCTCCAGTACATTTTTCATGCGCTCTCCTCTCCTCTCCTCTCCTCTCCTCTCTTCTAATCTCCCCTCCCCTCCCCTCCTCTCCTCTCCTCTAGTCCTGACCACTCCCAGTAGCTGGAGTTTAGACAGTGGTACCAGAGAAGCCCTGCCATTTCTTTCTGCCCACATTGGAAGTGTTATGGCCCCTCCTGTACCACCCCGCAGCCTGCCTCATGGTAGGACGTGTGTGTGTGTGTGCGTGTGTGTGTGCATGTGTGCACACGTGCGTGTAGGTTTTCCTTCCATTTAATCCATTGATTTCTGTGTGAGTCTACTGTAGATGAATGTCTGCATGTGTGTATACAGTACGTATTGGTTTGTGTGAGAGTACACGTTTGTGTAAGGTGTGTGTGTGTGTGTTTACAAAGCTGTTTGCATGTGTGCATAATGTAGTGCGAGAGAAACCGATGCCTTACGAAGCATTCAAAGCTCCAACCTGTCTACTACAATCAACCTTTTTAGGAGATAAGAGATCAAAATGTTCCCAAACGATCTCCTCTTTCCACTCGTTACCGCATAATCAATAAAAAGTCTCATACAAAACCTTATTATCGCCACACACTGAGTTGCTTTCTCCTTATATCCATCGTGGATCTCAAACATCAAACATCACTTGTTTCGTCCACTGCGATGCATCGAACGTCATCGGTCACGTGGCATCATGCTCCAACACGCTGTATCTGTACAGTCTGTCTCATAAAGACAACGCACGCCTCAGAGCCTCTGTATCGAACGTCCCATCACTAGCATATTGAACCCCCCACCCAAAACATCTAGCCCCACCATGTTTGCTGAGGAGAAGCTGACAATGTGTGGCAATACAACATACCAGTATAGTAGCATTGTTAATGGAGTGTCAGCAAAAAGAGGGGTTTAACCTCAATGTGACCACCTGGGTAAATACAATACAAAATGGTGTATTGTAGACTGTTTCAGGTGCTGTTGTTGTCTAATGTAATCAGGTTGGTGGCAGAAGTACAGTAGGCCTGCAGAAATGCTAGGATATTACTATATCAATACATTCTGGATGAATTTAATAGATATTTTTGAGTGGATGGAAACACAAAATAATATCCAGTACATCCCTGTGTTGTTGTGATTTGTAGACTTTATATAGCCACATTACACACAGTGTGTTACTGTAAACTTTGAGGTCAAGTAATAGTGGGCACACTCTGTAAGGATAGAATACTGTCCAACAGCCACAGGAGCTGGAACATAAGGGCTGATATTAACTTCTAGGAAGTACAGTAGCTCCTCTCCTCTCCTCTCCTCTCCTCTCCTCTCCTCTCCCAGAGCTTTCCCACACAATTGTTCCTGTGTGTCTCTCTCAGTCACTCCTGCTGTGTCTCCCCCTGTAGGGCAACACCTGTCGATGCACTTTGACGCTTTCCATCACCAGGTCAGCGACCTGCCTCCAGCTCTCCCTGCACGCGCCTTAAGAAAGGTACCCTACTCCTCCTCCTCTTATCTTCCTTCTGCCTGTATGTCTGCCTGCCTGCCTGTCTGCCTTCTGTCTGTTTGCCTGTCTGTCTGTCTGTTTGACTGCCTGACTGTCTGTCTGTCTGTCTGTTTGCCTGCCTGACTGTCTGTATGTCTGTCTGTTTGCCTGCCTGTCTGTCTGTCTGTCTGTCTGTCTGTCTGTTTGCCTGTCTGTCTGTCTGTCTCTCTGTCTGCCTACCTTTTAAGCTTAAAATATGGACAGTGCATTGCAGTGGAGTAAGTTCACCATGTATCATTCAGAATGTTCATCATCTCTCATACTTTATACCCAGATGTATGTGTGTTAATATGCATTTATGAATGTGTGTAGTGTGTGTGTGTGTGGGTGGAGGTTGGAGCTCCCACCCGGGTCTGAATCTTACCACCAGCCTGCCATTTATGGACCT